>OZ026595.1:49451096-49456096 GCA_964020085.1 Micromussa lordhowensis | reverse complement strand
GTTCCTATTAATCAAGCAATAATTTAAATTTAATTTTAATGTTTTATAAGTCATACATCACGTGTTTTTAATATGAATGTAATTAGGCATTTATGACCTTATTCTATTACCTTTTACTTAATGTAAATTAATTCTGAAAACCCATTTGAGAGATTCAATAAAATGTATCGCATTGTAAGAATTAACATTCCTCGTTCCATTCAATGCGGACAATCGACATCCGAAGTTGGATCGTTCAAACGAAACTTTCGTTCCATAGTTTAAAGTAAATGCTATCGTTTACTTTTTCTTGAAGGATCTTGCGGAATCCGCCCACAGTCTAGGATTGTCGGCGGTGTCGATGCTAAACCTGGTGCCTGGCCGTGGCAAGCTCAGTTACGTACCACTTCCGGTTTCCCTTACTGTGGAGGTTCCTTGGTGTCAGATCAGTGGGTTATCACAGCCACCCACTGTGTCGCTGGAAAATCACCCAGCTCTATCATCGTAAGGTAAATAACTACATACCAAAAAAGAGAAAATTGAATTAATAATTAACAATTATTCACCGAAGTGGAGGTGAATAGTACTTGGCTAATCACCTCCGAGCTAGCCTATCAGCGTGCGCGAAAATTCCTATTCACTTGTGTGGTATATACTAATATCTTATTAACGGCAGTATGAGATACTTCTGTAATGCAAAATATATGGCAAGTTATTTGCCAGATAACCCAACATTCATCTTTGTGTGCGTGAGTTGCGAGAGTCATTATATCGAAAAAAACAGAGCTGGCGTTGACGAATTAAATTGATGCTGCTTTTTGGACTCGAAATAAACCTTGATGACAAAATAAGAGGGCTGTATTCTGGAAGTGTCATAAAGTGCACAAATCAACTAGCAAATTTTCTAGGTATCAGATCATAGCCGTAACTTCCTGTAGGTTCACTTCCTGTCAGTCCTAATATGGCCCCACTTTGACCTTTTTTATGGAAACTGAGCATCTTACTGCAGATATATAAGTTGTAGTTTCCCATGTATTACGGGAGCACATTTTAAAAAGCTTGCCCATCGCGGGCGTCCGACTAGCAATTTAGTATAGTGAAAGATGCTGATTAAATATACTACTTGCCTTCTAACCGGCCATTGTTACCACAATTAATTGCATGATGTGATTGGACCTAGTAGGAGTCTGGCTCGTATAAGGTAATTAGGCACCAACGAATAAATGAATGGATGAATGAATGAATGAATTAGTGGGTGAATGAATGGATTATAAATAAATCAATCATCCATCAATCATCCATTTATTTATTGAGTTACTTATTTATTTATTTATAACGAATAAATGAATGGATGAATGAATGAATTAGTGGGTGAATGAATGGATTATAAATAAATCAATCATCTATCAAGCATCCATTTATTTATTGAGTTACTTATTTATTTATTTATTTATTTATTCATCTAGTCCATCTATCCATCCATCCATCTATTAATCATCCATCAATCAATCAATTAATCATTCAATCAGTCAATCAGTCAGTCAGGCAGTCAATCCATCGATCGAACTTTCAGTCAATCTATTGATCGACCACTAATTTAATTAAGTACTTGATCGTTAATTTTTAGAGTTGGCGCTCATGGTCGTATTAGCAGTTATGGAAATGTGCAGGACATCAAAGTGATCAAAGTTATAACTCATCCATCGTACCACAAACCGAGTCGATACAGTCACGATATTGCATTGCTCAAACTGGGCAACCGAGCTACGTTAAATAGGTTAGTATTTTACTTTCTTAAACTCATTCATAATTCATGAAGTGACCAGCCAATAAATAATGTCTATTATGGTCAGGTAGATGAGTCTTGATGCCCAATGAAACACCAGACGTCTCAGCAATTACTATGGTCAAGTAGCTCTGTCTATTCCAAATACTGACACGGCTGTTTATGGCGACAGATCTTTCTCGGTCATCGCACAAAGGTTCTTAAACGACTCACCAAATATCAGTAAAGAGTTTCCCTCTATCGACTGTTTTAAAACAAGAACAGAAACTTTTTTAAGAGATCGTTTTAAGATAAAGGGTTTTTTTCTATGTAAAAAGCATCAAGACCTGGATGCGATGATTAATACGTTTTTATTAAGAACTTGTTTATTATTATCATTATTATTTATTTACTACG
The DNA here is from genome assembly GCA_964020085.1 of Micromussa lordhowensis. Lineage (NCBI taxonomy): Eukaryota > Metazoa > Cnidaria > Anthozoa > Scleractinia > Lobophylliidae > Micromussa > Micromussa lordhowensis. The sequence goes on along the minus strand of OZ026595.1, from coordinate 49,453,935 downwards.
TCGTTTACGTCTATTTTACCTTCAAGTTTTCAGTGATTGCATATTTTGTACGTTCATGGCAGACATAAGTTACAGACACAAAAACTGATGGGTTAGTAATGACGAGTCACGTTATAGGTGAACACAGGTGTGACGGCAGAAGCTATGTTCACCACGACGATGTTGCTGTAAGAAGAACAGAACTAAATTGGGCTTGCCGTACATGTAGATTAGGATTTTTCTATTACATTGAAGGGATTCTACTTGAATTTCCCAAGCTATTTCACGTTAAATTTATTACAAAACGTCATTCCCTGGTAGTTTTTAGTCATTATTTTCTCAGCTTTCCTCTCAGCTTAGACAAGAAGATCCACTTCTTTCTGCGACTCTTTTAAGTTTCTTTCTCGTTTGTTAGGTACGTAAATCTGGTTTGTCTTCCGCACGCCATTAGTGCACCAACTGACGGTACCAAATGCTGGATCACGGGCTGGGGCAGACTTGCGTCCGGTGGAGCCACACCGAACATTCTTCAACAGGTCCAAGTTCCCGTGGTCAGTCGTGCCCGGTGTGATAAAGCGTACCCAGGAAAGATCCATGATTCTATGATCTGCGCGGGCCTGGACCAGGGAGGAATTGACTCCTGTCAGGGGGATAGTGGAGGACCGATGGTGTGCGAGACTGGTGGGAGGTATTATCTTCACGGCGTCACCAGCTGGGGCTATGGGTGTGCTTCTCCTGGAAAGTTTGGTGTATACGCCAAAGTGAAATACCTGTTCAGCTGGATCGTTGGCGAAATGTCCAAAAGCTAACCTTTCCCTACCAGCCATGGATTCTTATTGGTGATAGATTCTTATTGATTTCTTCTTGTTGAAGATGTCGAAGAAAATAGAATAATTTTGGGGATAATCAATAAAGGCATTGAAAAGATAATTATGCGACAATTGTGGTGTTTCATTCTCCTCGCAACATATTTTGCAAAGAAAACATATTTTGCAAAGAAAAGTCCGTTCAGAGAATTAGCTTTTTCTCGGAATTGAGAACAATATGGAACTATTCTTAAAAAAAGTCAAGTCATTGTCATTCTTATCAATATACGAAACGAAATAATATAAAAAAAGCGAGTTTTAATAATACTAGTGAATAATGAATTCAAAGTCGCTTCAAATCATCATGTAATTGTTGATTCAACAAGCTATTAAGGATGGTGTCTACTAAATACAAAGGTGTTTGCGCCAGATTAGGACCAAGCGAAAAAAGTGGATCTTTGCAAGGGTTATTGGAATACATAAAGAAAAATGGGGGTAGCCAAGGATGTTTTCGAGATAATTAGTCTTGAATCTCAACAAAAATGCGAAGAAAGAACCAAAAAAAGAAGGAAAGGATATTTCTTCATAAAGTTTGCATAGAATTTGCCTTTGCATACGGAAAAGTATACACATTTCTAAAAATGTTAAACTACTTAGTAAAACGTAACATAAACGCCATTTTTGGTATGTTTTTAATAACAAAGTCATTGCAACAGCGCTTTTAGCCTTCCTCTGATTTAGCTAAAATACAGTCTAAATAGCTTTTCCTCACAACCAGAAACTAATCACGTGTTGAATAGGTTTGTCATTTCCATTTCATAATATAAAATGTAGGGGTAATCGCGCTTTTTTAAGTTATTCATCTTTTTCGAAACTTTTACGGTGAGCGTTACATTTTTCCTGTCACCTCCCCAGTAAGTAAAACATTTGAGTCTCTCGCGTTTGTCTCGCACGCGCACTATGCTATGCGCACTATCTTCGGACAGTCTAATTTTCGACAGATAGCAGCTAGTTTTTCAGTTGGAAGCTGCTATTCTTATATTCCTAGTTTTGTTCAAGTGCATTAAACTTGATCGTCGTAAAGCACGTGTCCAGCGGGCGGCTAATTTCAAACATTTCCAACCTAAACAGCCCTGAAGCTATAGTGATCAAGCTTTGCGACTTTTCTTAAACAATGTCAGGGAAAGTTTCGATGGTCGTGACTACCTTGCTATTCCTATCAAAAACAAGTACACAATTAAATAAAATTAAATTATTCACAGAAATGTTCACACTTGGTGCCCGAGTATGGTACCCGAGTACAATTCTCGCTGGGCACAAATGTAAACACACCTTTTCTCCAGCTTTTACACTCACGCCAGAATTTGGGCACAGTGTCCGCGCCCAGGTACAAGGTGTCGCCGTGCACTAAATGGTACTTGGAGCACCAGTGTCTGAACGCAACACTATTTTCTATCTGTGCCCAGGAACTAGTGCTCAAGCATCAAGTATGAACGCAGCCTAAGTTACACTCCTGTATGAGTACAACATGCCTACCCTGCCATTTCCAACGACTACAACAGTTGCACTGCCATCAGATGAGAAAATGTTTCCTCCTTGAAAAACTAATTGACTAGATCGTAGACTAGGAGTAGTGGGTTTTTGTTTCTAAAATCCTCCGTGTGTAGAACTCTGTTAATATTCAGACTTATAAATCTGTATCTCATCATCGTGTTTCGACCAGTCAGCAGCCGAATTTCAAATTCAAGATGGAGGCGTCCACGAAAGTGAAATCAAGATCCTAACCCTAGCCTGAAACCAAGATGGCTTATGAAGAGGAAATTGCACAACAGACCTAGGAGGAGTGGAACCGCCGAAAGTCAGTGATCACATTGAATAAATGGGTTTATAATTTTTTATTTTACATCTGAGAAAATAATTTCGTACCATCTCCAAAGCGCATGACAGTGTCACAGGGTAGTGATGTACAGCCTCGTTACCATGGAAACCATAATAACTGGTAATGTTTAAGGAGTTCAACAAATTTGGGACACCCCCAATCTAAAAATTGACGT
>OZ026595.1:49381096-49448596 GCA_964020085.1 Micromussa lordhowensis | reverse complement strand
GGTGCCGACTGCTTGAACACAATTTCCACAGATTTCTTGTGTTGTTTTTATTTTCAATAATCTTTTCTTTGAGATAGTTGGACTTTGCATTGGTAATTAATTTGACAACTCGATTCCTGGTCATTTTATACATTGTTATACATTGTGGCGTGATCTCGAACTTGACCAATCACGGCATGTCATGACAATATATTATGTATATTACATATTAGATTAAGCCTAACCTTCGCTTGATAAACGACAAGCTGATACCTTTGCACGCTCGCGGCTAGGTCTGGTTGCCTTATCGCGTCTTCCATCGCTTCTTTCGCTCGGTCGCCTTCGCCAGGAATACTGCTGCGTACGTTGAATTGCACGCCCAAGATGCTTCGATTGACTGATTTATTCGTGAAAGCCTCGCCTGCGTCGAAAAGGAGGCTGTTTACAGTCATACGGAGCATTGACGTCAGGCTCTATGAAATAAATAGCGTTTCCTTTTCCTGCTCCCCCCTTCCTTCATTGTCGAATTTATTGAAACCTAGGTAAGCGGCTCCTGTTTTCATTGGACCGGCTTGTGTTACATAAATGTATACCCTTCAAACAGCCTGGCAAACTCTGTTCTAACATCATGAGTGTCAACGTCCCTGTGCTTGTGAATGTGCGGAATTGCTAAAGAGTTAAATCTCCCGTCTGTCATGGTACAGTGAAACCTGTATTAAGCAGACACCGTTGGGACCCTCACTAGTGTCCGTTTAATAAAGGGTGTCCGCTCTAAACAGGTTCAGCAATAATAGTTAATTATTAACCCTGTAACACAGTGTAACACAGTGTAAGATCAGAGACTGCTCATAGTGTAATATATTGTTGAGACAAACTGGACAAGATATGGCTGCCCGCAGCCAGGCGTGGAACTTGCTTTATTGAATATTCGAACCAGCTTAAATACACGATCCTAATTTGAATATGCTAATCCGTGACACTACTTTCCCGCCAAAAAAAAACCAACTTAAAATATCAACTAAAATAAAAACAAACAATATATTAATGTCAACAGCACAGTTCTCAGTCAATCATTACAATTCCTCCCGCACAACTTCTTACCAATTCAATCTCACTACCGGCTTTCGAATTCTAGTAGAGCGTCTCAGAGGTTCTGAAGGTGACAATGTCATTTCCGGGTGGCCTTCAACTTCGGTTTCTTTAGCAGCAATAGGTGAACTAGCGATTGGCACGGTGTAGTCGTTACCCGACATTGATGGCACAACTCCACTTTGACTACTCTCCGCATCAGTTCGTGGAAGACCACTTTCCTGGTTTTGAACACTAAAAGGCCCCGGCACACTTTGAAATTCTTGCAAACAGCTTCCTTCCTCAAATGAGTTCCCCAGATCAGCTGACATCTTCTGGTTATCAAGTGCCCTGATGAGATGATCCGCATGAACACGCCTTGTCACAGCGCCCATCTGGACGAGATACCACCGATCTCCACACACCTCCAAAACAACACCTGGACTCCACTTCACAGACTGTGACGTGAATCCTCTGTCAGTAATACGGACCCGGACAGGCTCGTTCACCGGGAAACCCCTCTCAACCTGCGATTTGTCATGGTAAAGCTTCTGCTTCATCTGCTTATTCTCCACCGCTAGCGCCAGATTCGGTGTCAACAAGGTCAATCTGGTTCGCAATTGCCTCTTCACCATTAACTCAGCTGGGGTTCGCCCTGTCACACTATGCGGTGTTGAACGGTACTTCATCAAAAGGTTGGCTAGTCTATGCTTCATCGTCATGCCGTCGGTTCCCAGTAACACCTGCTTCTCCAGAGCTTGCTTCACCACGCGGACCGACCTCTCTGCGGCACCATTCGAAGCAGGATGGTACGGCGGAACTAAAGTGTGCTTGATTCCATTCTGTCTTGTGAATCTTGCGAACTGCTCTGACGTAAATTGTGGACCATTATCTGAGACCAGTTGTTCTGGAAGGCCATGCTCGGCAAATATGAGCCTCAGTTCATCAATGGTGCGCTCAGTAGTGGTTGAGGTCATGTGCTTCACATCTATCCATTTGGAATGACTGTCAATGGTCCTTTCCTTTCTGACAAAAGTCAATATGCACCCTCTGAAAGGGTCTTGATGGCCATTTCCAGGGATGTAAAGGTACTTTAGGCGGCAAACTTCTTACATTTTGACACACTGTGCAACTCTTAACCACCAATTCAATTTCTCGGTCTAATCCAGGCCACCACATGAAGCTTCTGGCAATAGCTTTCATGCTGCATATACCAGGGTGTTCCCAGTGTAATTCATTCAACAACCGCCCTCTCAGAACCGCCGGAACAACCACCCGAATTTCCCAGAGAACACAACCTTGTTCACATGACAACTCGTTTCTCCTGTTATGGAACGGCTTCAGCTCCACGTCATCACAGGTCTCAGGCCAACCATTCATGGTATACTGATGTACCTTGCATAGCAATGGATTCTTAAGGGTTGCCTGTGCAATTTCCACGGCCATAATTGGGAAGTCCTCCCGTACCGCTCCAAGAGTGTAAACTTCGCCAAGAGTGTAAACTTCATCGGAAGAATGTATTCTTGTCCGCTATAAACAACCTTGCACAGTATCTGACCACACGTCCTTAATGTTTCACCAGAGTAGGTCTTGAGCTTCACGTCAGTGTTCTGAAGTGGAAAAGATTTGAACCTCTTGATGTAAGTATCTCTACTCATAATAGAAAAATCAGCTGCCGTGTCAACCTCCATGTCGATACTCTCACCATTAATCTCCACCTCAACGAGATATCCCTTACTCGCTCTGCCGCTGTTCGTAGCAAAGAGCCCAAAAATACCCAACTCATCGTCTGAACTCTGAATTTCATCTTCATCAGTGGTCTGATCATCGACTGCCAAATTCTGAACTCTTCCCTTGTTTTGCCTTCCGGAAACGCCACTCTTACACGCAGAAGCGATGTGCCCGACTTGCTGAAAAGTATAGCACCTTGCGCTCTTAAATCTGCAAGACCTGAACGAGTGGTTGCCATTGCACCGTGAGCACTTTGCATCTGGCTGCCTACCATTCCCTCTGTCACCAGAACTAACTTTATTAACTGAAATCGTCGTCCCCGTCCCTGAACCATGATGTGGTCTAAATTCACGGCTATTCCTCTCTGCCAGCTCCATAGAAATGGCAATGTTACACGCAGTGTCAAACGTCAACCTTGATGTATTCAGCAACTTGTTCTGAATTTTCACATTGTTTAAACCGCAAACAAACCTGTCCCTCAGTGCTCGGTTCAAAAATTCTCCATAGTTACAGTGGATCGACAGTTTTTTTAAAGCCACAATGTAATCACTAATCGACTCATCCGTTTGTTGATTTCGCATGCCGAAATGAAAGCTTTCCGTAATCTCCAAAGGAGCAGGATCGTAATGATTCTTTAGCCTTTGCACAATATCCGCCAAAGATGTATCTTAAGGTTTCGCCGGCGACAACAGATTACTTAACACTGAATAAACTTCCGGACCGACTTCAGCAAGAAATATTGCGTTCTTCTGCTCGATGACACGTCGACTCGAAGCCACGTGTTCCGTACCCAGAGTCTCGACAATGTTGTTCGCCGTATAAAACATCTCAATGCGGTCCACGTATGCAGAGAACGTCTCCTTTTCCCGGCAGAACTCACCGACTCTACCAATATACGAAGCCATCCTCGTCGCCAAATGTATATATTGTTGAGACAAACTGGACAAGATATGGCTGCCCGCAGCCAGGCGTGGAACTTGCTTTATTGAATATTCGAACCAGCTTAAATACACGAGCCTAATTTGAATATGCTAATCCGTGACAAATAGCATAATGTCCAGACCGTCAATGCATCAACCTGGAATAATCTACTTAGCTTTAAAACGACATCGCTGAACAATGTTAACGGTGTCTGAGCTGAGCTTTAAGAAGTAAAACACCCTTTAAGCGTGTGCTTATTGCAGGTTTCGTTGAACAAAATGGCTTAATATTGGTGTCCGCGTCCGCTTAACAGAGGAGTCCGCTGAACGCAGGTTTATTTTACAGTAAATGTGGGGAGAAAATTTAGGGACTCGAGCTGGTGACCACTTAATAGAGGGTGTCCACTTAATATAGCGTCCGCTTAATACAGGTTTCACTGTACTTCGTAAAGGAATTTTCAGTCTCTTCATACTGCTGAAGCCACGCTCAGCACGCAGTGCAAGTTGACACAGGATAAGTCAACAATGTTATGACAGCAACATATACTCGGGGATAGAATTGAGGATTGGCATGATCAAGAGTGTCAACCAAAGTCTTTGGCTTCACATTCGGGTCCATTCCACTTTTGCCTCCATCTTGTGATCTCGGCTTTGAACTCGCCCTCAGAGATGAGAGATCTACAGTCACTGCCGTAGTAGCTGTAGATGTCATCAGTGTGTAAGTCTCTCCAGTATCTTTTCCTATAGACAACAACGAACGGCTAACGCTCGAAACGTCAGCTTTCGAACGCTCGAAACGTCAGCTTTCGAATCTCTTTACGGTTGCCAATTCACATCATTAACTAAGTTGATAAAACCAAATTATCTGGTACAAAATTCGCCCGGCCGTGAAGTACACGTGGGGGCCGCTGTCAAAGATTTCATGAGAAATTCCACAGCCCTGTGTCGCGAAGAAAACCGCAAAGCTGAGGTGTTGTGGCCAATACTTCATGATCGGTACGCCCAGCAGCCGGCAGATTTTTGATTCGGCAACGGTGGTGTGCCTGAGCTTGGTGTTTTGGAACATTCCTCGAAACATTATCACGAAGAAGGTGTCAGGGGTCACGTGGATATTTATGACGCCGTTGAATATTTTCTTGAGGCTTGGCGCTGCTTTTGTGAAATCTACGGATGGAATTGGCAGCGCTGTTTTTTAGGATTATGAATTTAGAAGATGAACTGATTGTATCTTTACCCGAGGGCCATTACACTGTTGATAGTCTCGCAAAAGAACTAAAAGCTTAGAAAAATGAGTTGGAAATAGAAACTAATAAAACCAATTCCGTACTAACCATTACAAACTGGGAAACGTACTCGAAAACTACAAATTTCAGTTAGTCACGCTTTGGCAATGTTGATTGGTAGTGGGCCTACATTAATTGGAACAACTTACGTCAAAAGACTCAACAGCCTAGACACTTACTTCATTCATTGCGACCTGTTCAACAAAACCAAAAACCTTTGGAACAGGAAGAGATCAGATAGCTACAACCCCGGACAAAACTGTTGAGACATTTCAATACAATTTTCAATTTCGTGCGATGTTATCATCATGTCCAAAAGGAACAAATTCGTCCCCCTCCCCACCCCTGGTGCAATGTTGTTTCGGCTCAGCAGTTCAAGCGTGCATTTCTTGTGTTACTGCAAACAACATTGCAATAGGGGAGGGGGGGAAACAGTCTTTTAATTTGGGACAAGAAGCATTTTTGTCAGGGTGAGTGCAAAAAATAGGTATTTTTGTAATGTGTCTCAACAGGTTTTGTCCGAGGTTGTAGCTAGATTTGAAATGAAGGGATGTCCTTATGAAGAAATTCATTATAAAGCTCCCGCGCGACAGACGCGTTTATGGCATGAACATCAATTTCAAAGATGAAATGGGGAACTCATTGATTTCAAAGGCTTACCTCTGGAGTTTGAATTTGAAATAAAGTCTAATACATTCTCATACATACAATGTCGTCCGCGAACGTTTTGCCGACTGCGCCCGAATACGGGTTGCTTCAACGCCAACCTTGTACCCTCAACTTCAGCTCGACTTTCGAGTGCAAAAGATTAATGAGATTTCAGCCGCTCTAAACAGCGAAGTCAGTCTACGTAAATCGGTAGCAAAAAATATAAACGAGCGAAAAAGTTCGTTAACTGGAGTGCTGGCGGTTCAGGGCCAGGTTGTTCGAAAGCTGGTTAACGGAAGGATTATTGTTTTCTTGTACAAAATTGTTTTAGACCGCTTATGTTTTGCGTAGTGTGAGCTTATTCAAGCTCAAAACTGAAGGGAAAACAATATAAACAGAAAACCTCACCGAATAGTTACAAAACTGAAATCAAAATTCTCGCTAATCCCGGGTTAGCTTAATCGGGCTTTGAACAACCCGACCCTGGTGTTCTCTCAGCGAGCTTTGGATCGGCTTTGTCTATGGTTGGTCTGTCGGCCACAATTCTATTAAGCCTGGGGCGGAGGTATACCTGCAAGCTGTTTTGAGGTCGCTTAACACGGCCTTCTGCCAATATCTCGGTCACGTTTCAAGCGACACTAAATCTTGTTAACCACTGTTTGGCAGTTTCGTGTAAATGTTGGGAAAGAGATATTTTTTCTCAAAGGATAGGTTAAATTGAGGAAAATATGAAATGTTGAAGATTTGATGGATTTGGAAAATTGAAATTTGAAGTGAAGAATTAGTAGACGGATACCAAACAGTCCCCTAGCAACCTGGGGCTCTCTTTTGCGTGGGTCAACTGTCTGGTAGTGTTTTCAACCCACCTTAACCCTAAGTTGTGTAGGCGGCTGTTTCGCTTTTCGGACTAATAAAAAAAATCGATTCGAAGATTGTGACTCTTGCCACAGCAAAACGTGAAACAGTGGACCGTCTGCTTTCCAAAGCCCTTGCTGATAGCTAGAGTTTCAGTTGATTATGACCGAATTTTCACAGTACAATGTGCTGAAGGAAGCCGTGAGGGCTAAACTCACTCGCCATGCGACTCGTAAAAATGTAACTGACGTTGAAAAGTTTAAGAAAGACGTCCGCAGCCAGATGGAAGAGGAGTTTCGAAAAAACGTACCACACTCAAATTAAAACCTGCTAAACTTTTTAATCCGGAGAGTTATGTCGTGTAAACGATTTTCTCTCGAATCCGTATGTTTTTCGCCTGCGAACTTTTGAGTTTGCACTAGAACCAAAATGGCGGACCTAGTCGTAGTCATATAGATCGTTTTCACGTGACGTCATCACTTTCTAAAATCTGAAACTAAAGAGTTTTCATCCTCATCAGGTATAACAGGTGACATATTTATATCTGTTCATAACTTTACAGCTCAATAGCGTGCTTCGTTTGGAAACCAGAGCATTTTGCATTTCCGAGTTATGGAGGCTACGATCAAATTTGTTGAAAAATATATACTTATCTCATGATTTTGAGCCCAGTTAGAAGCTAGGGCATTAGGAAAAGTGCTTATGTAAATAATTGTTTTTTCAGTACTGATAATCAGTCGCCTAGAAAGCCAAAGTTCCAGATGTTTACACTATTTTCCGGCCGCCATAATGGTGCGTGACCATGGAGGTACACCAACATGGCTTTTTCATACTGGGCTCTGTAAATTTCTGCGAAACATTTCGACGAATATCTGAAGTTTGGGGAAACGCACAGAGCTAAAACTTGAAGAAGTATCTTATTTTTTATGGTCTATAACATCACAATTTCTTAGCTTTTTCCACTGGATAGTTTTCGATTTATTTTTTTATTGCGTGACAGTGAAAACGATCTATTGATGGCCATTGATGGCGGTCGCTGGCTACCTCATTCTGATACAGGTCCAGGCAATCTTTTATGATGGGTAACGCCATGTTCGTCATAATTGAAACCAAAATTATCGACGCAAATAATGTTGCGTCCACAATTTATCGGAGATGACGATGGCACGTGTCCTTTCAGTGTAAACGCCAACGAATCCGAATACTCTAAAATTGACGAATCCGGAAACATTTACGAATCCGGAAAAATCTCGTCTAGTGTGAACCTAGTCTGAGTTGCAAAAAGACGTGCGTGATATAACACGCGAGTTGTCGCTCTCTTCTTAAGATGGGAAACGTCTTTTGTCTCAATACATTCCTGAGAGCTTGAAAAAAGAACGTTTAGCACAAAGGAATGTTATGCTTCATGCGTTTTCTTTCTTGAGAAGAGAATATTGGCAACCTCTTGTTGGGGTCATGGCGTCAACAATATCGTTTAGTATATCGACACAAGCTTGTTTACCTGATAAACCAACAAACATCTCATATCTATTCAAAGGTTGATGTTGATGAATGTGATTTTTTTGCTTCTTTTGACTTTTAATAGTCATTATAACATAGATAGGACACTGCGCGCACTCTGATTGGTCAAAAGCCCATGTTTTATCAGAGTATAAAACATAGAAAAGTGTGTTTTATTGTTTTGCGCGCGTAAAATCTATATCATAAAGCAAATGAAGCCTTATCCGTGTATTACACTGTGATAAAACACTCCGGACATTTAAGAACACTCGAGAAATGTAGAAAACACTCGCCTGCGGCTTGTGTTTTCTACATTTCCCTCGAGTTTTCAAATGCCCGTCGTGTTTTATCGCAGTGTAATACACGGCTTAAGATTCTTTATTTGTTAAATAAAGCACTTTACGGCCGCGTTCCGTGATGTTTATACCGGTAGCGGGGAACTGTTTAATTGCCGCTCTCTCGGTTTTGGGCACCCGTTTTTTGCGTGTTTCTACACGGTCGTTTTGTGTAACATTTTGCCGCATTTTGGGCAGGCTCCTTTCTCGGCTTTTTCTGTTTCTAGCTCTGGGCAGTGGTATTTTCTATGCTTGTGAAGCGTGTGGCATTGCGTGGACGTTTTGCCGCACGATTCGCAAGGATAATCACGAAGAGACCAGACGCTCGGCGATTTTTTCAACGATTTGCCGCCGAACGCATGATATTGGGGCCTTTCTTCGCCGGCTCAACACCCAAAACTTTGGTAAGAGGCCCTGCTCACGATAGCTGTTGTATTCCCTTTTAATTGAGGCTTTCTTCTCGGCGCTCAAACTTTTTTTCCCTACACTAAACCCCTACTTTTTATGGCTCATCCTCGGTTTAAGAACCTGTGACACTCACCAGCGACGTAGAACAAAGAAAACAAAGAAATCAAAATAAATAACAATACCTATAAAACAGAGGAAAACTTCACATGTTTTTACCCTTTACGGTTTCGTCTTCATTCTGTTCCAGCGAGAGCTGGGCAAAGGCCTCCAAAATGCTTTCTCGATAGTTTTTTCTCACACCAGCGGGGCTGGAAATATTGCCTGGGGTCAGTTGGGAGCTTTTGGGTGTGTCGCAAACCCGCGACGGAGGCGGGATGGGGGCTTAAATGTGATCACCTGATTCTGCCATACTTCTTGTGGCGGGCCCGCGCCTGCGAACGATGGATTGCTCGCGCCTCAGTAGTGGGTGGTGAGTCGATTTTGAATGGCACAAAATTTGACATACAGCCTACGGCCCTGACGCTTCTGAGGGGGCCGTAGGGTATGACAAAATTGTGTCAAATAGACTCACCAACCACTACTATTGATTGATTTTAAAGATTGTTAAACTAGGCACCTGAGAATAACAGTCAACTGAAATTTCAAACGATCGCCTCACTGTTAATTTGTTCCATCACAGCATAGAGATGTGTGCATTCAGCATCCTCTTTTAGAACTTCTGTAATGTTTTCGAAGTTAGTGAATTAATAAAAAGCGAGGTAATCCCTGTTTCTTAGATGATGGTCACCAACTTAGGTCAGGACTTAAAAGACTACAATTGCCACAGGTTTCTCTTTAATGCCTTTATTACTAGTTTTTCCCAACAACATTATTTAATGTTCTTATTCATTTCCAGCATGGAGAATTTAGTGTTACTTTACACCATTACGAAACTATCGCGGGTCAATTTGATTTAGTTCTTAGACATTTCGCCAACGATCCAGCTCAACAGGTATTTCACTTTGGCGTAGACACCAAACTTTCCAGGATAAGCACACCCATAGCCCCAGCTGGTGACACCTTGAAGATAAAACTTCCCACCAGTCTCACACACCATCGGCCCTCCACTATCTCCCTGGCAGGTGTCAACTCCACCCTGGGGCAGGCCCGCGCACATCATAGAGTCATCGATCTTTCCTGGGTAGGCTACATCACAGCGGGCGCGACTGACCACGGGAACTTGGACCTGTTGAAGATAGTCTGGAGGGGAACCCCCAGAAGCAAGTGTGCCCCAGCCCGTGATCCAGCATATGGTCCCGTTAGACGCTTCAGAGACAGAATGTGGAAGACACACCAGATTTGCGTACCTGAAGACCGGGAAGCAAAATGTAGCAGAATAGCATAGAGTGAGACGAACCTTTTGGTTAAAGATCACTTAATTACAACAAACTTTCTGCTTTGTTGTACGTTCCTGGGCGGATTCAGCAAGAAGTGAACTGTTTTAACAATTGAATTGTTGCTAGCAATTTCAGCTATTTAAAAGCTTGCAATTTTCTAAAAAAAAGTTATTAGCAATATTGTAAAATAATAATAAAATTATCACAAGTTCTTAATGATAATGATGATGATAAAAAAATATAATAATAATAATACAGTCGATCCTCCTGTAAGCGACTACCCAAAATGTCAAGCTTAGGTGGTCACTTAAGGCGGGGGTAAACCTGAAAGCCGTATTTTGGCTGGGTATTATGTTTTTAATGCAAATATCTCGTTTACGTTTCAAGCAATCAAGAATCTCTATGCTCATCTCACATATCTATGTTTTGGGTTGTTTTGTAAATTTTTGGGGATTTTTAGGTATATTTGGAGAGAAATAGTTTTTCTCAAAGGATTAGTAAAATTGATGGAAATAGGAAATTTTGAAGATTTGTTGTTGTTTTAAAATTAGAGTTTGAAATTAAAACTTGGTACATACACTCCAAACAGTTGCCCAACAACCTGGGGTGCTATTGTGCGGTCGGGCAACTGTCTGGTGGTGTTCCATAACCCTTTTTTCCCTTTCAACCTCTCTTTAAACTTATTTCACTTAAATTCACCTTTACCCCCGCCTTAAGGGAGGTGGGTCGCAATTTTGCCTCATTAGCATATGGTGAGGTCGTTTCTGTGAAACCCTGATAGCGTACAGTCTATTGGTATATTTTCTTTATTTTTTAGAATGTTTTCTTTCATGTAAAAAGTCAATTTCAAGAAAAAAATTTGGTACTTCCCAATGAGAAATCCCCGTCTCTGTTACTATCCGGGAATGCGATAAAGTTACAACACCTTATTATTCAATTCAGCTCTAGTATCTGTCAAGTGGTCGGTTACGGGAGGTTAAAAACAAAACAAAAATTTCAAATTTTAATTCTAAAAGTGGCAGCGGTCGCTTACGAGAGGTGGTCGCTTACAAGAGGTTTTAAATGCAGTGATTTGACTTGGAAACTTTTGGTATTTTGGAAAACTGGTCGCTGAGGAGAGGTTGTCGCAGCCGAAGTTTTCAATGTAAAAACAATAGTAATAATATCAATTAGAATAACCGCAATAATAATTAAAACTTTACAATAATTGCTTACAAAATTTAAAAGGCTAAAAGAACATTTGAGTAATTATTAATATTATTATTATTATCATCATTATAAATTATTAAAAACAGTAAGAATAGCAAATTATTAAATCGGGCAATATTATAAGTTTCTCTATTTTTATACATTTATTATAAAATATAAACTAACCATTAGAAAAAAAAAAAAATGAATTAAGAAGTCATTTAGCGCGCATGAGATCTAGCAAGTTCAACCTCTACATCAATGTCTTTGACATTTGTTCTTCTCCTATTTGATCTGGAGCCTCTGAGGCAGAGAAGCGCTGATCTTAAGATAGAGAAGGAAACTTTTCCTCTTATCCACGTCAATGTCTTTGCATAGTCTTCGCCTTTCTCTACGGATATCAGTTCTGCGAGTCGGCTATGATATCTTAGGCATTCGCGTCCCATACCTCCTGTTGTGGTGAATACTAGTGGCGTAAAGGACGCTTGTTCGACTTCCAGGACTCGTCTTTCATACATTCTTTTCTTCTCGTTTTCGTGAAGGCGATACACTTGTTCTGGCGTACGATCTTTATATGAGTCGGCGTTTGGATGGCATACTCTTATATCGAAAAAGGTCGACTTCTGTCTCTCCCAAAATCCACGTGCATGGATGTCGAGGCGGGCGTCACAGGCCAAATTTGCACCGCTGTTTAAAGTCTCTCCGGTAATTTCTTGCAGGACTGGTTCTGTTTCTACATCATTGCAGACTAGGTCAAGTAAATCAGCTTCGAGGTCCCGTAGCTCATTGTGACGTTGAATAATAAAGCCACCGCGTTTGCAGATCATAGCATGATCCACACTAAAGCGTTCTCCACACACACAAACAGTGGGTGTGCCTGTTACTTCCCAATCATACCTTAGGTGGATAGCATCTTTGAATTCTCTCTTGTTTAGGTCAAAGTCCATGTCCTTATTGGGAATTACTGTTAACCAATTTGAAGCTCCCTTCTCTCTAGCTAGACTGACAGCTCTTTTCGTTCTTTCGGGTAGAGAATTCCTCCACTCGTCCGATCGCTTGAGTAATCTTTCCTCCTTTTCTTTCTTTGCCTTTTGTTGTAATAATATGACTTCAGCTTCGTCGGGTGGTTCATGTAGCTGTGACATAATCCGTTCAGTAAGGGGAGCAGTTACATTAACAGAGGCTTGAAACTCGGCATTCGCACTCTGAGTGGGATTCGTAAATCCTAAGCCTCCAAGACGTACCGGAAGTGAAAGGATGTCCCGCTCGAGCTGTGTACACTTGTGATCCACCATTGAAGGTATCAGTACATTGGAAATCGCGCGTTCTAGAGGCTCTAGGAGATCTTCGATGTTCGGTAGTGTTCTAAGATAGTATGTCCACCGATGCCTTAGGCCAAACGTGTAGGCCACATAACTAGCTTGTGGATGTGATTGCGCAAACTCTGCCAATCTCACTATTTGACTTGTCCAGTCCTCCACTTTTTCTTCTACGTAATCTTCCAAATGCTTTCTTGATCCAATTACAGCTCCTAGGTGTTGGTGACCTTCAGTTGAGATATTTATTGCAGTACCGTCAAACATTGCCCTAGCATGTTCTTCTTTCTCTGGTTTTGTTATTAGCCAACATTTCTTTGCATTTGGTAAATATCCAAGTTCGGGCCCGTCTGTGACTAACTCGTCCCACCATATCTTAAGCTCTTGCGGTGTTCCTGATGCACTCGCGTCGTCGGCAAACCAACACTGCCCCGCCCGGCTGGAGAGATTAAGATGAGTTATAAGCGGCTGGAGACTAACTGCATAAAGTCCCATTGCTATTGGATCACATTGCGTAGTTCCCTCTGCTGATTTGATCTCTCTACCCCCTATTATGAAAAGGCGTGCTGGTTCTCTGTAGGTATTTATAGCGAAGGTTGCTAGAGTTGGGCATAGAATTCTTATATTATGCAGGGCTGCAGATCTATTCAAAGAGTTGAAGGCGTTTGAGGCGTCGATGAGTAGAATTGCGTCGTTGTCATCAGCCTCGAACGTTTTACGCATGGCATGAATTGCTGCTTCACTTCCACATTTGAGACCAGCGCAGACCTGAAGTGAGCCAGAGGCATCAATAACATCTTGTTTGAGAATTTTCATTACGCATTTAGCCATGATTCTCCTTAAGACCTCTCCGACACCGATTGGTCGCACCGCACCTTCGCCTTTATCCAGAGGGATCAAGCGGCATGCAACTAATGGTTCGATGGTGTGGGGATCGATGTGTTCTGTACACAGCTTCCTAGTCATGGTGGCCAGAGCATCACATAAACTTGTGCTGGAGGACTTGAATGATTTGCAGCCGAGAATTCTCTTAAATCCCGTTGCATCTACGCCCAAGGGACCTCCTGATCCTTTTGTTCTAAGGGCAGCGTCTCTGATCATTTCCCCATCGATCTGTTGGTAAAGGCAATCGGGAATATCCTCTATCGGACCAAACAGCAAAGATCTTAATCTCGCTTCTTGAGGTTCTGGATGCTTTTCCTGGAGTTGCTCCATGACGTCATCAGAGAGAGGTAGAACGCCTTTGCTGTCATTGTCGCTTAAGTAACGTAGAGCGGCATTAATCTGACCCTCCATCACGAGTTTAGCAAATATCTTTGCTTTATTTGGCGGTTCGATTTTACGGGATCTGCCAATGCGTTGCTGAATCATCCTCCCTTCTCGTATGAGTCGATCTATATCTCCGTTCTTCCATAATGCTACGCGCCTTGTCAAACATTCCTTATGGTCTTTTGTCTTCGACTTCTGACTTGGTTTTTGTAAACACACTGCTATGAGAACAAAGGCAGCTTTTAAAGCAATATGTTGGTTTTCTGATCCATTGTTCCAATCCATTATGTGCATTGTCAGTTGGTCAATAAATTCTTTTCCAATTTTGCCATAAGGAACAAGGAACGTATTTTTACGCCAACGCGTGATTTCTTCATATGCATTTGCAATGGTTGAGGTGGTCATCCATATTATTCCTCCGTTTGTATTACGTCCCCATTAAAAGGTTGTTAATCCATCAGCAGGTTTGTATTCAGGCAAACGTCCAGCCACATTGTCATCACGATCAATAGGTTGGTTGATGATTGCTTGAACTTCTATTGACGCTCTTTGCTCCCCGGGGGACGAAATTGGAGTTGTATGTAAATTCGGATAAAATGTCGGCGAATTTGCATTTTGAGATACGTTGGTTGTTTCACAATTGCTTTCGCTGCTTTTCTCGGCGTATTTCGGCAATTTTTCCAGTCTAGACGCTTGATCTCTTAGGTTTTGGCTTTTCAGATTGAGATGCCCATATCCTTTGTCATTCCAGAGCTCCTCCAATACTTCAATATAGCCCTTCTTCTTGCCATTGACTCTTAGTGGTGGATTCTCAGAGGATGTTATCTCTATCGCTTTTCTTTTGCACTCTAGCAGGTCTACATTCATTGCCTCGGACCATTTCATCCGCTTTTGCCTCCCTGACATGATCAAGTAAGGCTATGGGAGTCATATAATTGGAAAGTTACGGAGGACTAGATGACACGTCCGTCCGTTCCGCTCGTCAGATCATAAATATAATAATAATAATAATAATAATAATAATAATAATAATAGTTCTTTTATTTTTCTAATAATAATAATAATAATAATAATAATAATATAGTTTTATAATTATAAAAAATCATAATACTTTTTTATATAATAATCGTATTTACAAATCATCGATTACCGGTAGTTACAAGACACTGAAATATTGAAAAATTATTAAGTTATAAGCTATATTGAGAAAACAGTATTGATCCTTAGTTATAAGTGTCATAAGATGAAAAACAAAATAATGGCCCGGCTTCCATAAAATGTGACCAAAGTTAAAATAATACTAATACTAATACTAATATTAATACTAATACTAATACTAATACTAATACTAATACTAATACTAATACTAATACTAATACTAATACTAATACTAATACTAATACTAATACTAATACTAATACTAATACTAATACTAATACTAATACTAATACTAATACTAATACTAATACTAATACTAATACTAATACTAATACTAATACTAATACTAATACTAATACTAATACTAATACTAATACTAATACTAATACTAATACTAATACTAATACTAATACTAATACTAATACTAATACTAATACCAATAATAATAATAATAATAATAATAATAATAGTGTACAGAAAACCGACGCATACCGACAGATTACTTGACGAATCATCCTACAGCCCGACTTCACAAAAAGCCACGACTATAAAGACTTTCACGAGACAAGCGCAACTAGTTTGTGACACACCGGACAGTTAACGTGACGAGAACAAATACCTTGAACGTGTTTTTCACAAGAACAACTACAACGCTGACTTTATTAGACGAAACATTTACTGACATACCGAAGCTGACGCAACGAACAGGAACCCGACACCTGTTACTACAGTGACTATACCTTATATTAAGGGCACTTCTGAGACCATCTCGCGGATCCTACAGCCCTACATCCGTGTTGCCTTCAAACCTACACTTACTGACCAACGTTAAAGACAGGGACGAACCCAACAACAGACAGAGAGCAGTTTACAAGATCAAATGCTCCGACTGCAAGTCTTCCTGACAAAAACCTTAACACGAGACTGACTGAACACAACGGCCGAGCTACGAGAAATGGTGATGTCAACAATCACATTGCTGTACATCATCACTTGAATTGACAAACCCCAACATTGACTGGGACACTGCTAAATACTTGACCTACAGTACGAACTATTTTCAACGACTGACTCTTGAAAGCTGGTACACTAAGTTAGAACAAACGTCTCTTAACAGATGTCAACAACTACCGGCGCCTTACAAACGACCTATCCACGACGCAAACGAAACCGACAAACGGGCTTCTAACAGACCGACGTAATTTGACTAACTATAAACGGATTTCAAACCAACCAGTTTTACTAATAAAAGACGGATCGAAACTGACCAATGACTGATGACAAACTTAACACGAGTCTTTCAGCCAATACTATCATGGCTAAAGTGACCAATCACTTTCAACGGACCAAACTTATAATATCATCGACTGACAAACACTATTCACTTGACTCTGAAGATGCCTTCCGCTCAGGTTGTCGAAATGTCAGTCACCAACAACAGTTCTTCTCAGAACTACACTCACCCGGACGATCACACTATACGAGCTTGTAGCCGATCTAACGCGTGCTCTGATTGGCTAATACTAGGGCATTATTCTCCCGTAATGCCCACGGGCCGATTACGGGCCTGCAAAAGCCAAGCAAAAAGCCATATAATAAACAACTTATTAATCTCGAACGTTCGGTCTTTACGGGAAAATCTCAAACCTCGGCCTTGCCGTATTGACCTCGCTATCGCTCGGTCAATACGGCAAGGTCTCGGTCCGAGATTTTCCCATAGAGACCTCACTCTCGGTTAATAAGTAGTTAATAATAATAATAATAATAATAATAATAATAATAATAATAATAATAATAATAACAATAATAGTAATGAAAATAATAATAATAGAACAAATTTTGTTACATAGCTGGAGTTTTTCCTGCTACAGCGCGCCCCTTCATGGGTCACATGTTTCGCTTGTTCATGGTCACATGACATCTAACAATGAAACTGTTTACCGCCAAATGCCATGAGCGGGCAACATTGCGACAACTATGACGTCAAATGGGAAACAATTAACTGTTACCCGCGAAATATATGTTGACGGCTATTGCACGTGATCAGAGCGTGCAGTTGAAGTTGGCCAGATGTTTTTCCACCGGTTTGACCAAATTGCTTTGCTATATAACAAATCACTAAATGACTGGTCCCTTTGGGAACGGTGAATTTTGTTTTCCTCGAATCTCAATGTTTCCCTCGGAAAACAAAATTCACTGTTCCCCCGGAACCAGTCATTTAGTGTTAAATAATTATAACAAGAACCTTCCTAGCATCCGTTGAACCTGAAAAGTTTGCATGTCAAATAACTTTATCACTGAATCCCGGAAGGGTTCCACATAATAGGAAAATAACTTTTGCAATGAAATATATATTTTTCGCAAACTTGATGCGATGACGTTATCAGTCACGTGACCATGACATAAAGTGCGTTTTATTACAGTGTGAGGACAGGCATTGAGCAACTGGAAATCACTTCGCATATTTGATAGGGTAATGCTATAGATCATTTTGAGATGGTCGGGTGAAATCGGCCGTCCCACCCATTAAGGAGGTCATTCGCATGAGCGAAAAAAGTGGGAGACTTCATCATTTACATGACCATATCTAAAAGTGCGTTTTATCTCAGTGTGGGGACAGGCACTGCACAATTTGAAGCACCACGTACATGTATTATGAAGGGTAATGTTATAGAGCATTTAGAGATGGCCACGAAACTGCTGCTGTCTCACAACTTTTTAAAGAACATGAAAATATGTCACCTAAAATAACTTGAAAATGGGAAACAGTATTAACGTTATATTATACCCAAATTATATATAGCAACTAGTTTTCTTAGGCTCCAAGAGCCTGAATTGGCTTCTCCATAGACTTTTAGATGGTAAACGTAAGTGCGGTGGTAACAAAGTTGAAAATCATAACAATAAAGGGTTTAAGACAATAACTGACCTGTCTAATTGAGCTGGTTTTGCCAGTTTAAGTAATGCGATATCGTTACTGTAGCTCAGCGGGTTGTTGTAAGATGGATGAGTGATCACTTTCCTCACTTGAATGTCCTGTTCAGTGCCAACAAGATGTACGCGTCTGTGGGCGCCAAGTCTTACAAGCAAGAGAAAGATAATCAAGAAATCGAATTGTAGCTGATGACACAGTAACTTCAAAGTATAATTGTCACACTAGTTTTGTTACTGTCAAATGTTACCCTCTCCAATTAGGTCTACTACTACTACTACTACTACTACTACTACTACTACTACTACTACTACTACTACTACTACTACTACTACTACTACTACTACTACTACTACTACTACTACTACTGCTGCTGCTGCTGCTGCTACTGCTGCTGCTGCTGCTGCTGCTGCTACTGCTACTGCTACTGCTACTGCTACTGCTACTGCTACTGCTACTGCTACTGCTACTGCTACTGCTACTGCTACTGCTACTGCTACTACTACTACTACTACTACTGCTTCTACTACTAAGCGATTTACTACTACTGCTACTGCCACTGCGACTGCTACTGCTACTGCTACTGCTACTGCTACTGCTACTGCTACTGCTACTGCTACTACTGCTACTACTACTACTATTACTTGGTAGCCTGAGATCGACGATGTACCGTACTGTCGATTACCTACTGCAATTATGTCAATTATGAGTGAATATAAAATTAAAACACGCGAAGTTTTTATTTTTTTGCTCGTCATTTTTTGGTGTTAAAACACGCCGTTGTAAGAGTCAACTGGCCGATTTTCAGTTATCTTAAGTAATGCATGGAAATGTCGAACTTTTAAGTATAGGAAATTCGCCGCCGCCGTTCGCGTTCTACAAAATACACAGAACTTAGTAATTTTACTTTGTTGTTTTCAGAGGACGGCTAAGAAATCGTATCAAGAAATGGTCCATTGTACTCAGTCAAATTCGTTTTCACAAGTCCAAACAAAAGCCTTTTGTTAGTTGTTGCGCTGAGGGGAGTATTCCGAGATTCGGTGAAGATGGATTTCAAATCGTCGCAAAATTGTCGGCGTGTCAAGTTTGGAAAGTTGCACATCAAGGTGCTGTTAACACAGGGGTACCCAGGGGAGAAAATGCCCTTCAGTATTCTCAGTCAATATGCTTTGACTAACATTTTATTCAAACTTGTGAACAAGCGACACCACGCTTTGATCATGAAACCTCGACTCGGACTACATGTAACGTTTTATTCAAATAGTCCCGAGTTCAAACCCTTGGTCACGCTTTGTAAATAGTGAACTGGTTTTCTTAAGGTCCCTGATGTTGACAACGTCAACGAAAAAAAGCGAGTCCTTAACACTTAGTCATTCCAGTTCGTCTCTGTCTCGATTTGATTTGTTCCCTTCTTTCGGCTAACCGAAGGTTTCACCGGTATGAAACAGAAGATGACGTCAAAGCACGGGATGTTCCCATTGTCATATTATTCACCATGAAAAACTATTCCAGTTTCACTTTTAAAATACTATTCATTTTCAACCGCTTTTTGTCTAAACATTTTGCGGGCAAAATGCTTCTGATTCGGGCAACAACACTTAAGACAAAACATTTCAATAAAACCTACTTCTCTAACGTTTGTCTTGTTAAAACAGACTTAAAGCCACATGATATGAGGAATCGAGGTGTTTTGTTTTGGAAAAGCCTTACATGGGTTAAATGTGTATGTCTCTCCAATCTCTTCGTTTTCTTTTTAAGGTTTGCTGTCGATCTAGGTCGCAGAGTATGCCTTCTTTCAAAGTGAATGTTTTTTTAAAAATATGCTATACTAGTTTCGTTAAGCGTGAGAATTGTGATCCTTTTTGTCTTTTACTGCAATTTGAATGCATTTGCATGCCGATTACAGCACTCACGCATTCAGGTATCGTGTAATTTTTTCGGGCAAAAAGGTCACCCCACCCGCGTCCCCTGAGTCAAGGTCGAAGGTGGTCGTATGCCCCCTTGGCTATACATATTCCTTGTTTGATTGATTGTTATTTTTGAATTCTTAAACACGCTATATTCACCTGTCGGAGTAACGGAAACAAAACTGAAGTCAATAATAACATGGCAATGATATGGTGGTAATAATGTGCATTTATTTTTTTCTCAGCTTGTGAGCTGGCGGAATTCAACAAATGCTGCATTCTGATTGGTTCCGGGAGCGGGCAGAATTTTCCCATCAGGCACGCCACATCGGGCGGAATCCGTCGTGTTTATATATCATCGTGAACGAATTTGCAGTAATCGTCAATCTTTTACCTTTTTCACACTTTCATCGATGATTAATCGACGCAAGTTTACCTCTATTCACTTTTAAATGGAATGTTTTGAAGTTTTGAGAGTTTGTTTGTAGTTTGGCGCTGTAATCCTATGTGTCTCTCTCTGTACAATTTTAAGTAGAAAATAAGTCAATCTCAGTCGAGTTTACCTCTCTGATTGCTGCTGCATTTTAGAGAATTTCTGTGGAACACACTTAACGAATTTCCTCGCTTTCTGCTCTTCAATTTCGCTGATTTCAAATGATTCGCAACTACTGACAGATATTGTTTTTGTAGTACAACTTCAAACTTGCACAAAATGTTACACTGAAAAAAAAAATTTCGGAAAACTTGAATGATAAACTAAATGTAACTAACATAAAGTAGTTCGAGATTAATCTGTTTTTTAATGTATCTCTCTATTTTACTCGCTCGATGCAAGGGTTTTTCACGAATGGCGCCTAAGTCAATGCAATGACAAAGTTGAGTAGTTAAAACCAATTGTAAGCCAATTTACATGTTATATTATTATTATATTATTATTGGACGGCTTAGGGTCGGTCCGTATAGTGAAAAGCTGTGACCTCGGTGTTGAAAATGCTGCCAACGGCCTGCGGCCTCTTGCAGCATTTCCGACCTCGGTCACAGCTCTTCGTTATACGGACCTCCCAGCCGACCAACAGCATGTATATACTTTGACAATACCAAAGAGTTATTTTGAAGTAGGTCGCATACTCTGTGAACTCAATCGACAGCCAAGTAAAATCAGAAAGCTAATAAATAGGTTTAGCAGAGCTCCTCGGCCGAGTTGCTCGCAGCCCGACTAAACCAACCAACCCAGGATAAGGGAGAATTTTGAGTTAAGTTTTGTAATTTTGCGGTTTTCTGTTATTGTTTGGCCTTCTGTTCTGAGTTTGAATAATCTCAAAATACACAAAACAAAAGAAGTGAAGTATATTTTTATAGAAGAAAAAATTGTTATTTGGTTAACTTTTAATCCTGAGTTAGCGTTAACCCGCTTCCGAACAACCCGGCCCTGGGGCCCGTTTCTCGAAAGCCCCGGAAACTTTTCGGGCCCGTAAAAGCCATTTTTAGTTCATCTGTTTCTAAAAACGGAGAAGTGTAGACGCCTGAAACTTCTTGTGTGAAGAGAACTGCTGTTTATATTAAGAATTCGTTAATAAAACAGCTCTGTAATCATAAGCTTCGAGATTTTGCTACGGCTTTCCGGGTGCGAAAACTTTACGGGACCTTCGAGAAACTGGCCCCTGTTTACAAGTTAACCTGTTATGAGCCCACGATCCAATCGAGAAACAGAACTTGGTCAGCAGTCACCTTTTAAAAATACGTGACCTTGATGAGCTCTAAACTTGAGCCCGCGAAATGGTAACGTGATACTGGTCGGCGGATACCATTGACAGGTCTCAATTGACCATAACCAGGATGTCCAATATCAAAGAAGGACGCTATGAACCAAGGTTGCATATCTCTGTCAACCAATTAGCTGGAGTATGGCCGCCATGTTGAGCAACTCCACCGCCGACGTCGCATGCGCCCATAAGCAATATATATATCTTGTAAGTATAAATTTACGATGGTCTATTGTGAATCTGTGAATTTGACTGGCTCTTTCACTGTTTTCTATCTGCTGATAGACAACGTGATGCTTGTTTCACACCCCAGTGCACATCGCGCGCAGTGTTCGAAACCTATGAATTGCCGATGTAAACACAATAAAACTTTTTTTCCTAAGCGTTACTTACAAATTGACGTCAGTTTTTCATGCGTCTGTCCTGTTATTGATAATAAACTTCGTCATGACATTGTCAAAGTAGCTGTGGATCCCCGAGGCGATAGCCGAGTGGATCCGCAGACGACTTTGACAATGTGACGAAATTCATTGTCAATAACTGGACAGACTCATTAAAAACTGACATCAATTTGTTTTTTTTACGATAACAAATGGTCGAATTGCCCGCTCTCGCTCGCTGACGCGTCGCACGAATTTCAAATTCATGTGTTTGTCTGCATATTGACGATAAAATTAAAATAAGGCAATGAGCGCGCGAGAATTTCTGCAGTTATCGTAAAAAAAAGAAATAGAGGATAGTACATGCCCGCGCGTGGATACGAATTTCGAATATCGAATACCCTTTTATCGAATACCTTTTAATCTTGTCATGAAATTAAGGAACGCTATAATGTCAAAGCAAACTTTCTAGTTTTTCATGGCCTAAAATCTTCTTTAAAATCTCTGAGAGAAATAAGCAAAGATAACCGAACACATATAGTAACACCACCTCTCAAAGCTTTCTTCAAAGTTTCTTACAAGCCTAAAAGCCTACCAAGTTTGTTTATGAAAGGCTGATTACTATAAAGAAAAAATTCCCTTTTCCAAGTCAGGAAAAATGGTTGGCTGACTGTGAATTTGAAAGTCACGAAACAACTGACTGGAAGACGGTTTACCTACTCCTGTTTAAATGTACGAAAATTAGTAAACTAATCATTTTTCAATTTAAACTTTTATACAGAAGGTAAAGTCTGCATACGAGCCAAGTGGCCCATCAGGTCGGAGCTTATCCCGGTTTCCGTGGCATGAAGCGACTAGGAATATTTCTACTCCCCCCTGGATGGGATGCCAGTTCATCGCAGGGTTACCCCCAGCATTAAATTCGCGCGGTGCCCATTTATACACCTAGGTGGAGAGAAGCACTGTGAGAGTTGAGTGTCTTGCCTAAGAACACAAAGCAATGTCCCAGGCCAGGGCTCGAACCCGGAGCGCTCGCTCCGGAGTCGAGCGCACTAGCCATGAGGCCACCGCGCCTTCCACTTTTATACAGAAGACTTGATACGAATACTTTCCTCAAGAAAGTAGGAATAAAACAAAGAGACCTGTGCATCTTCTGCAAAACAATTATTTTGGTCCTGCAGCGGAACCTCGCTTTTTGGCAAGAATTTAAACAGTGGACAACAACAAACCATGAAAACTTAACCAGTAATTTTAGTCCAGCAATAGTATTAGGCTTTAAGCCATTTTTCTTTAGTAAGAAAACTCTGACTACTTGCTAGATACATATTACTTTTGGATCTGCAGAGTTCGTATTGTATCCTATTATTAGTTGAATAAGAATCGTGCCTTATATTGTCCATAGAGTAAATATTTTACCGTACTGTAAGTAGAGAGTATTATATCCTATTGTATATAAGCAGAGTTGTGATAAGAAAAATTAACAAAAAACTTCTTTGGGTATTAGTATTTTACCTCACAGTGATAGAGCTGGGTTTTCTTCCTTGGACACAGTGAGTGGCTGTGATAACCCACTGATCTGACACCAAGGAACCTCCACAGTACGGGGAGCCGCCGGAAGTATGATGTAACTGAACTTGCCACGGCCAGTCGCCATGTTGAGCATTAACACCGCCGACGATTCTTGTTTTCGAGCGAATGCCACAAGAAGAATCTTTAGAAGAAACGAGTGCATTTGAATAACATTAAACTACATTTTCAGAGTGAAAGGCGCATCTGTCTGTTTATTACGGAGACCGGGTGAAGCCATCGAAATCACCAATTAAAAGTCGAAGGTCGACTTAAAAGTAGAAAGCCTACACGAGAAGACGATTTTGTAAGTTGAAAATTAAAAGTTTAGATCGAAAGTCGAATGCAAAAAAAATAAAATGAATATAAAATTAAAGAAAAACACTCGATTAAATAAGCGAAAGTTAGGAGCGCCTGTCTGTAAATATAAAAAATCCCATGTCGCGACGGGAAATTCGAATTTTCTTTTATTTCGTCAAATAGACCCTGGTACAGCAGTCGTTTTATTTGTACTCTGTCAATTTTATGTTCTTCCAGAAATTATAGAGTGTGTTCCAGGTTTTAATCTTTACTTAAGTCATTTTGCAGATTTTCGTTCGAAGTTAAATGTTGGGCATGGGTAAAAGTTAACAAAAAGAGAAGCACGTGGCTTCATTATATCTACTATTTCTTGTAACCTCATTGTAATCATTAACTTGTGATGATGATGGAATTAAACTACGATCAGGTAATCACAGTCTCAGAATCGAATCTGGACGACACTGTGTACCTAAATTACCTAAATTACCGGAATCTCTTAGGATTTGTCAATACTGCCGCTCTAACCAAATTGAGAAAGAGAACCATTTCTTATTTCATTGTGATCGTGATAACACTATAAGGCAACGTATAACTAGTGACATTGTACTTAAATATCTGTCCTTTGATCTTTTAAACGATACTGACAAAACTATATTCTTGTTTAATAATGTTGAATCTTTCATTTGTAAGAAACTAGGTTATTTCATATATGAAGCGTTACATATAAGAGAAACTTGTGATATTATTTAGTCTAATATGATTACTGTTATTGTAAACTTAATATTTGTTATTGCAGTAATTTCTTATGATTGTCATTTTTAGGTAATACCATCTGTATATGGGAATACCAAAAATTGTTGTTGTTATTGATAAAACCAATCAAAACCGATCCTGTAACACTCGAGAGTCCCTCGCTTCGTCAGCTTGCGCGGTAAGGAGCGAATATTCATTTTTGGGAAATACACCTTTTTCTTGGGAGCCGCTCGTTAGAATTTCGGAAAATTTTGCGGGAATTGGGTTATTACAAAAAAACCCTGAAAATTAATTAGAACATCTTCAGAACAGTGTTAGCATTGGAAAATTGTTACAATTGCAAGTTGAATTCTCCCTTTTAGAAGAGAAAAGAGAAATATTAACCGGGGATATTTAACCAACAAAGTCATCAAAATTGGTCAAATGTCTGAATAAAGGACTACCATTTATCCTTAGTCTAAATTTACCATGACCGACTGTTCGCAACGATTTCTCGGGGACTGTGGTATAAATAATAACAAGCGGTCGTGGTACGAAATACATACTAAAATTAGTAAGATTTCCAAGTAAAGGTTTGAAAAATAGGCTATTCCGACTTAACCAGAGCCTCTTTGTTTTCAAAAGGAGTCTTCGCGCAAAACTTTTCATGTGAAGATGAGTTTGATTTGCATGAAAATGATCCTGTAGGCAGAATTTCAAACCTTTTACGCGGCGTGACAATAAAATGGCTCGATTGCCCAGGACAAAGCGGATGAGTTATCTTTTAAGTTATCCTAGCTGAAAAGTCCTCACATTAGATCCAATGTATCAAAGTTGTAGTCTTTCTGATCTGGGCTACTAGACATGCTTTATTTTTTGATTTCACAATTCCTTTCATCCAGGTAGTCCCATTTCTTGTACTTGTTACTATTATGGGCTAATCACATTAACTATCCTGACTATTTAACAATTATTCCATGAGCGCGCGTTGGATATGAGATGATAGATAGCCAACGAGGCGCGTAGCGCCGAGTTGGCTATGATCATCTCATATCCAACAAGCGTGAGTGGAATAATTGTTTTATTAAAAACGCCCCCAAAATATAGAAAACTAGACTACAATAAAAACAAAAAGGCCCAAAAAATCACGCATACTCTCCCCATGTTTGTAGATCATGGTATAATGGCTCATATACCATGATGGCTAAGCCAATGAATTGAATTGAATTGCATTATCCAATGATCCAGTTTTTAATAATGTTATTTATTTATTTATTTATTTATTTATTACAATAACCGCTTCGATTAGCCTACGCTACATGCGAGTAGTGTAAATTGTAATTTGCGATTTTTAATGGGAAATTACTAAACTGTACAACTGTAGCATTTGAACTTTCCTAGATCCCCCCCAAAAACAAACAAACCCCTCGAAACTTTCATACAATATTTTCCGAAAAAAAGTTCATTGAAAGGGTATTTTTGACGAAATAATAAGGAAAAATTGAATTTCCGGTCTCATCGCGAAATTTTCCGAATTATACAGAGAGTCATTCTTTTCACTCATTAGAGTCAATAAATCAAAACGCAAAGTTCGAAATAAACATCCTTTAGATATAACGAGGAAAAGGTCGTTTTGTCGGTTTAGAAAACTAAGTTTGGGCCGCTTTTCACAGTTCTTTCCTTAGTGTTTTTCTCCAAGCAGCGGAAGGATTGCACGTATTTCAAAGTCCAGGTCCGTTGTATACAGTCAGATGTATACAAATATGCAATCCAGTCATCACAAAAATGCTGCCAACCTTTTAGTTTTGATAACGTTTCTGTACTCACTTGAAGGACAAGACCATGGTTCTAACACAAAATCGTCTATTGCGATGTCACCCTCGTAATCACTTCCCCGTATTCCTTCAAATGTAACCTAAAACCATTACAAGAGATAGACATGAGCATTTTAAGTAACTAAAAAAAATCTTTGTAGGAGAACGATGCTACTTAAGCAACAGGACGCCAATGGCCAATATAAATATATTATTTTTCTAAAGGAGGTATATAAACTTAACAGGTACCTGAAGAAAATATTTAGGTTTACACTAGTAAAATGTGTTTTACAGTAACTGATGTTGCTATAATCTGACGTAATGGGAAATTATTACAGTGAGCGGAAAATTCGTGATTTAATTTGTCTCTAAATATGAACGGTTTTGATAGCCTGTTTCCCAGTCTGTTAATATACGCTAATGTAATATAGGTTGGAGATCATGCGCGTGTTGCTATAATGAAATAAATGTGTTGTTTTTTAAAAAAACAAACGTACAAAAAGTACCTTGTGTTATGGCTGATGGTGTGTTGCATAGAAAACAAAAAAAATCGTGCAAATAGGATTAAACAAGGCACTTTCCAAAAGACATGATAATCTCTCTTACCGCGTTTGTCCCCGATAAACTGATGTCAATAGCCGCACTCAGCCACTTGTTGCCTTTATCTCCACTTGCGGTGAACACGTTGCTGCCATTAATTATCACATTTAACGTCGCAATATCTGCACCATACATGTGGTAGTAGAACTTGAGACACATGTTCCCGCTGAATTGCAGCATGGGGCTGTTTAGTTTTGCTCTGTCACCTTGCTGCCGGGGACTTGATGTTTCTATGTACATGTAGTATCCTATAGAGGTGAGCAAGAGTGAATTGTCTACAACTTAGACTTTCAAAAGACATTCAGGACTTTTTCAGAGGCACTTCCAGACCAGATTTCAATTCTCATCGACTCAGGTAACTCAGTCAGATTAACGATTTAGCCTTTGAACCCCTCCAGTATTGAAGTCGTCCCATTGCCCATGTATATTGATTAAGGCAAGTAGTCAACGCTTAACTACTCACAATTCAAGTATCTACCTGTAGGTGAAAAGAGACTGGTATTTCTTGTTCCATTTTCGTGTTGCTGCAGACCAAATGTGTCACCTAGCATAACTTCTAGTGTTCATATTACCAGTAATGAAGAAGCAATTTCTAATTAAACTCCATTGAATTTGAGAAATCATCCTACCATATTTATGATATAAAATCACATGACCTTTGTTTTAAAGCGGTATTTCCATCACTTCAATCTATTCATTTTTAGACATTCTCCTTTGGGTTGAAAATTCCACAGTAAGAATAAATCAGGTCGCTTTCTTTTTTTCAAAAGAAGGTACACGAAAAAGATACAATCAAGAAAACCTTTTCGTACCATTTCCAGTGGTGTGGTCAGCGGATGGTCCAGTACCACTAGACGGAGTGCCTCCCTGATTTCGTGTCCAGTCAAACTCATCATTGCTGTCCTGAACAAATCCGCACATGGATGTATCGAAGTCGCAACTAGAGGCTGAAAATTACAAAAGATATATATGAAAAATAGTAACTAAGTAAACATAACGCATTGGAATTGAGTGAAATCATAAAACTTGCCAAGTAAAACAATCAGATAATGTAACTTCTTGGTGATAAACTCTTTAACATCGCCGGATAATCACGAGAAAGTCATGGTTGGTTGAAGAACAAAGACTAGGACAAAATTCAATTATTTTATAACAGCAAAAACGTTATTTACTTCTTAAACTTGGTTTCTGGTGTTTCATAGCCAGTCTTTCAAGTTACTATCAGTTGTATAAAAGTATTCAATCCAATCATTACACTAAACTGCGGCATAGCGTTTAGTTTTGAAAGCTTTTATGTACTCACTTGAAGGACAAGACCCTGGGTCTAACACAAAATCGTCTATTGCGATGTCACCCTCGTAATTACTTCCCCGTATTCCTTCAAATGTAACCTACAACCATTACGAGAGATGGACATGAGCATTTTAAATGAGAAAAAAAAATCTAAGTAGGAGCACGATGGTACTTAAGCAACTGGACAGCAATGGCCAATCAATCACTTAAAGCTTAAAAAATACGAAAATCACTTATCCGTCTTAGGTAACGGATGCCATGGGAGTTGATGAAATAACAATAAATATATTCTTTTTCTAATCTGAGGTATATAAACTTAACACGTAACTTAAAAATAATGTTTAGGTTTACAACTAGTAAAATGTGTTTTACAGTAAGTGACGTCGCAATGGAATCGTATATGTGTTCCTATGATGAAATAAATGTGTTGATCTCCAAAAAGACGTACAAGAAATACCCGGTGTTGCGGCTGATTGTGTGTTCCATAGAAACCTACATAAATTCGTGACAATAGCAATAAACAAAGCACCTTCCAAAAGACATGATAATCTCTCTTACCGCGTGTGTCCCCGATAAACTGATGTCAATAGCCGCACTCAGCCACTTGTTGCCTTTATTTCCACTTGCGGTGAACACGTTGTTGGCATTGATTATCACATTTAGCGTCGCAATGTCTGCACCATACATGTGGTAAAAGAACTTGAGACACATGCTCCCGCTGAATTGCAGCATGGGGCTGTTTAGTTTTGCTCTGTCACCTTGCTGCCGGGGACTTGATGTTTCTATGTACATGTAGTATCCTATAGAGGTGAGCAAGAGTTAATTGTCTACAACTTAGACTTTCAAAAGACATTCAGGACTTTTTCAGAGGCACTTCCAGACCAGATTTCAATTCTCATCGACTCAGGCAACTCAGTCAGATTAACGATTTAGCCTTTAAACCCCTCCAGTATTGAAGTCGTCCCATTGCCCATGTATATTGATTAAGGTAAGTAGTCAACGCTTAACTACTCACAATTCAAGTATCTACCTGTAGGTGAAAAGAGACTGGTATTTCTTGTTCCATTTTCGTGTTGCTGCAGACCAAATGTGTCACCTAGCATAACTTCTAGTGTTCATATTACCAGTAATGAAGAAGCAATTTCTAATTAAACTCCATTGAATTTGAGAAATCATCCTACCATATTTATGATATAAAATCACATGACCTTTGTTTTAAAGCGGTATTTCCATCACTTCAATCTATTCATTTTTAGACATTCTCCTTTGGGTTGAAAATTCCACAGTAAGAATAAATCAGGTCGCTTTCTTTTTTTCAAAAGAAGGTACACGAAAAAGATACAATCAAGAAAACCTTTTCGTACCATTTCCAGTGGTGTGGTCAGCGGATGGTCCAGTACCACTAGACGGAGTGCCTCCCTGATTTCGTGTCCAGTCAAACTCATCATTGCTGTCCTGAACAAATCCGCACATGGATGTATCGAAGTCGCAACTAGAGGCTGAAAATTACAAAAGATATATATGAAAAATAGTAACTAAGTAAACATAACGCATTGGAATTGAGTGAAATCATAAAACTTGCCAAGTAAAACAATCAGATAATGTAACTTCTTGGTGATAAACTCTTTAACATCGCCGGATAATCACGAGAAAGTCATGGTTGGTTAAAGAACAAAGACTAGGACAAAATTCAATTACTTTATAACAGAAAAAACGTTATTTACTTCTTAAACTTGGTTTCTGGTGTTTCATAGCCAGTCTTTCAAGTTACTATCAGTGGTATAAAATTATTCAATCCAATCATTACACTGAATGCTGCATAGCGTTTAGTTTTGAAAGCTTTTATGTACTCACTTGAAGGACAAGACCCTGGGTCTAACACAAAATCGTCTATTGCGATGTCACCCTCGTAATTACTTCCCCGTATTCCTTCAAATGTAACCTACAACCATTACGAGAGATGGACATGAGCATTTTAAATGAGAAAAAAAAATCTAAGTAGGAGCACGATGGTACTTAAGCAACTGGACAGCAATGGCCAATCAATCACTTAAAGCTTAAAAAATACGAAAATCACTTATCCGTCTTAGGTAACGGATGCCATGGGAGTTGATGAAATAACAATAAATATATTCTTTTTCTAATCTGAGGTATATAAACTTAACACGTAACTTAAAAATAATGTTTAGGTTTACAACTAGTAAAATGTGTTTTACAGTAAGTGACGTCGCAATGGAATCGTATATGTGTTCCTATGATGAAATAAATGTGTTGATCTCCAAAAAGACGTACAAGAAATACCCGGTGTTGCGGCTGATTGTGTGTTCCATAGAAACCTACATAAATTCGTGACAATAGCAATAAACAAAGCACCTTCCAAAAGACATGATAATCTCTCTTACCGCGTGTGTCCCCGATAAACTGATGTCAATAGCCGCACTCAGCCACTTGTTGCCTTTATTTCCACTTGCGGTGAACACGTTGTTGGCATTGATTATCACATTTAGCGTCGCAATGTCTGCACCATACATGTGGTAAAAGAACTTGAGACACATGCTCCCGCTGAATTGCAGCATGGGGCTGTTTAGTTTTGCTCTGTCACCTTGCTGCCGGGGACTTGATGTTTCTATGTACATGTAGTATCCTATAGAGGTGAGCAAGAGTTAATTGTCTACAACTTAGACTTTCAAAAGACATTCAGGACTTTTTCAGAGGCACTTCCAGACCAGATTTCAATTCTCATCGACTCAGGCAACTCAGTCAGATTAACGATTTAGCCTTTAAACCCCTCCAGTATTGAAGTCGTCCCATTGCCCATGTATATTGATTAAGGTAAGTAGTCAACGCTTAACTACTCACAATTCAAGTATCTACCTGTAGGTGAAAAGAGACTGGTATTTCTTGTTCCATTTTCGTGTTGCTGCAGACCAAATGTGTCACCTAGCATAACTTCTAGTGTTCATATTACCAGTAATGAAGAAGCAATTTCTAATTAAACTCCATTGAATTTGAGAAATCATCCTACCATATTTATGATATAAAATCACATGACCTTTGTTTTAAAGCGGTATTTCCATCACTTCAATCTATTCATTTTTAGACATTCTCCTTTGGGTTGAAAATTCCACAGTAAGAATAAATCAGGTCGCTTTCTTTTTTTCAAAAGAAGGTACACGAAAAAGATACAATCAAGAAAACCTTTTCGTACCATTTCCAGTGGTGTGGTCAGCGGATGGTCCAGTACCACTAGACGGAGTGCCTCCCTGATTTCGTGTCCAGTCAAACTCATCATTGCTGTCCTGAACAAATCCGCACATGGATGTATCGAAGTCGCAACTAGAGGCTGAAAATTACAAAAGATATATATGAAAAATAGTAACTAAGTAAACATAACGCATTGGAATTGAGTGAAATCATAAAACTTGCCAAGTAAAACAATCAGATAATGTAACTTCTTGGTGATAAACTCTTTAACATCGCCGGATAATCACGAGAAAGTCATGGTTGGTTAAAGAACAAAGACTAGGACAAAATTCAATTACTTTATAACAGAAAAAACGTTATTTACTTCTTAAACTTGGTTTCTGGTGTTTCATAGCCAGTCTTTCAAGTTACTATCAGTGGTATAAAATTATTCAATCCAATCATTACACTGAATGCTGCATAGCGTTTAGTTTTGAAAGCTTTTATGTACTCACTTGAAGGACAAGACCCTGGGTCTAACACAAAATCGTCTATTGCGATGTCACCCTCGTAATTACTTCCCCGTATTCCTTCAAATGTAACCTACAACCATTACGAGAGATGGACATGAGCATTTTAAATGAGAAAAAAAAATCTAAGTAGGAGCACGATGGTACTTAAGCAACTGGACAGCAATGGCCAATCAATCACTTAAAGCTTAAAAAATACGAAAATCACTTATCCGTCTTAGGTAACGGATGCCATGGGAGTTGATGAAATAACAATAAATATATTCTTTTTCTAATCTGAGGTATATAAACTTAACACGTAACTTAAAAATAATGTTTAGGTTTACAACTAGTAAAATGTGTTTTACAGTAAGTGACGTCGCAATGGAATCGTATATGTGTTCCTATGATGAAATAAATGTGTTGATCTCCAAAAAGACGTACAAGAAATACCCGGTGTTGCGGCTGATTGTGTGTTCCATAGAAACCTACATAAATTCGTGACAATAGCAATAAACAAAGCACCTTCCAAAAGACATGATAATCTCTCTTACCGCGTGTGTCCCCGATAAACTGATGTCAATAGCCGCACTCAGCCACTTGTTGCCTTTATTTCCACTTGCCGTGAACACGTTGTTGGCATTGATTATCACATTTAGCGTCGCAATGTCTGCACCATACATGTGGTAAAAGAACTTGAGACACATGCTCCCGCTGAATTGCAGCATGGGGCTGTTTAGTTTTGCTCTGTCACCTTGCTGCCGGGGACTTGATGTTTCTATGTACATGTAGTATCCTATAGAGGTGAGCAAGAGTGAATTGTCTACAACTTAGACTTTCAAAAGACATTCAGGACTTTTTCAGAGGCACTTCCAGACCAGATTTCAATTCTCATCGACTCAGGCAACTCAGTCAGATTAACGATTTAGCCTTTAAACCCCTCCAGTATTGAAGTCGTCCCATTGCCCATGTATATTGATTAAGGCAAGTAGTCAACGCTTAACTACTCACAATTCAAGTATCTACCTGTAGGTGAAAAGAGACTGGTATTTCTTGTTCCATTTTCGTGTTGCTGCAGACCAAATGTGTCACCTAGCATAACTTCTAGTGTTCATATTACCAGTAATGAAGAAGCAATTTCAAATTAAACTCCATTGAATTTGAGAAATCATCCTACCATATTTATGATATAAAATCACATGACCTTTGTTTTAAAGCGGTATTTCCATCACTTCAATCTATTCATTTTTAGACATTCTCCTTTGGGTTGAAAATTCCACAGTAAGAATAAATCAGGTCGCTTTCTTTTTTTCAAAAGAAGGTACACGAAAAAGATACAATCAAGAAAACCTTTTCGTACCATTTCCAGTGGTGTGGTCAGCGGATGGTCCAGTACCACTAGACGGAGTGCCTCCCTGATTTCGTGTCCAGTCAAACTCATCATTGCTGTCCTGAACAAATCCGCACATGGATGTATCGAAGTCGCAACTAGAGGCTGAAAATTACAAAAGATATATATGAAAAATAGTAACTAAGTAAACATAACGCATTGGAATTGAGTGAAATCATAAAACTTGCCAAGTAAAACAATCATATAATGTAACTTCTTGGTGATAAACTCTTTAACATCGCCGGATAATCACGAGAAAGTCATGGTTGGTTGAAGAACAAAGACTAGGACAAAATTCAATTACTTTATAACAGAAAAAACGTTATTTACTTCTTAAACTTGGTTTCTGGTGTTTCATAGCCAGTCTTTCAAGTTACTATCAGTGGTATAAAAGTATTCAATCCAATCATTACACTGAATGCTGCATAGCGTTTAGTTTTGAAAGCTTTTATGTACTCACTTGAAGGACAAGACCCTGGGTCTAACACAAAATCGTCTATTGCGATGTCACCCTCGTAATTACTTCCCCGTATTCCTTCAAATGTAACCTACAACCATTACGAGAGATGGACATGAGCATTTTAAATGAGAAAAAAAAATCTAAGTAGGAGCACGATGGTACTTAAGCAACTGGACAGCAATGGCCAATCAATCACTTAAAGCTTAAAAAATACGAAAATCACTTATCCGTCTTAGGTAACGGATGCCATGGGAGTTGATGAAATAACAATAAATATATTCTTTTTCTAATCTGAGGTATATAAACTTAACACGTAACTTAAAAATAATGTTTAGGTTTACAACTAGTAAAATGTGTTTTACAGTAAGTGACGTCGCAATGGAATCGTATATGTGTTCCTATGATGAAATAAATGTGTTGATCTCCAAAAAGACGTACAAGAAATACCCGGTGTTGCGGCTGATTGTGTGTTCCATAGAAACCTACATAAATTCGTGACAATAGCAATAAACAAAGCACCTTCCAAAAGACATGATAATCTCTCTTACCGCGTGTGTCCCCGATAAACTGATGTCAATAGCCGCACTCAGCCACTTGTTGCCTTTATTTCCACTTGCCGTGAACACGTTGTTGGCATTGATTATCACATTTAGCGTCGCAATGTCTGCACCATACATGTGGTAAAAGAACTTGAGACACATGCTCCCGCTGAATTGCAGCATGGGGCTGTTTAGTTTTGCTCTGTCACCTTGCTGCCGGGGACTTGATGTTTCTATGTACATGTAGTATCCTATAGAGGTGAGCAAGAGTGAATTGTCTACAACTTAGACTTTCAAAAGACATTCAGGACTTTTTCAGAGGCACTTCCAGACCAGATTTCAATTCTCATCGACTCAGGCAACTCAGTCAGATTAACGATTTAGCCTTTAAACCCCTCCAGTATTGAAGTCGTCCCATTGCCCATGTATATTGATTAAGGCAAGTAGTCAACGCTTAACTACTCACAATTCAAGTATCTACCTGTAGGTGAAAAGAGACTGGTATTTCTTGTTCCATTTTCGTGTTGCTGCAGACCAAATGTGTCACCTAGCATAACTTCTAGTGTTCATATTACCAGTAATGAAGAAGCAATTTCAAATTAAACTCCATTGAATTTGAGAAATCATCCTACCATATTTATGATATAAAATCACATGACCTTTGTTTTAAAGCGGTATTTCCATCACTTCAATCTATTCATTTTTAGACATTCTCCTTTGGGTTGAAAATTCCACAGTCAGAATAAATCAGGTCGCTTTCTTTTTTTCAAAAGAAGGTACACGAAAAAGATAAAATCAAGAAAATCTTTTCGTACCATTTCCAGTGGTGTGGTCAGCGGATGGTCCAGTACCACTAGACGGAGTGCCTCCCTGATTTCGTGTCCAGTCAAACTCATCATTGCTGTCCTGAACAAATCCGCACATGGATGTATCGAAGTCGCAACTAGAGGCTGAAAATTACAAAAGATATATATGAAAAATAGTAACTAAGTAAACATAACGCATTGGAATTGAGTGAAATCATAAAACTTGCCAAGTAAAACAATCATATAATGTAACTTCTTGGTGATAAACTCTTCAACATCGCCGGATAATCACGAGAAAGTCATGGTTGGTTGAAGAACAAAGACTAGGACAAAATTCAATTACTTTATAACAGAAAAAACGTTATTTACTTCTTAAACTTGGTTTCTGGTGTTTCATAGCCAGTCTTTCAAGTTACTATCAGTGGTATAAAAGTATTCAATCCAATCATTACACTGAATGCTGCATAGCGTTTAGTTTTGAAAGCTTTTATGTACTCACTTGAAGGACAAGACCCTGGGTCTAACACAAAATCGTCTATTGCGATGTCACCCTCGTAATTACTTCCCCGTATTCCTTCAAATGTAACCTACAACCATTACGAGAGATGGACATGAGCATTTTAAATGTGAAAAAAAAATCTAAGTAGGAGCACGATGGTACTTAAGCAACTGGACAGCAATGGCCAATCAATCACTTAAAGCTTAAAAAATACGAAAATCACTTATCCGTCTTAGGTAACGGATGCCATGGGAGTTGATGAAATAACAATAAATATATTCTTTTTCTAATCTGAGGTATATAAACTTAACACGTAACTTAAAAAAAATGTTTAGGTTTACAACTAGTAAAATGTGTTTTACAGTAAGTGACGTCGCAATGGAATCGTATATGTGTTCCTATGATGAAATAAATGTGTTGATCTCCAAAAAGACGTACAAGAAATACCCGGTGTTGCGGCTGATTGTGTGTTCCATAGAAACCTACATAAATTCGTGACAATAGCAATAAACAAAGCACCTTCCAAAAGACATGATAATCTCTCTTACCGCGTGTGTCCCCGATAAACTGATGTCAATAGCCGCACTCAGCCACTTGTTGCCTTTATTTCCACTTGCGGTGAACACGTTGTTGGCATTGATTATCACATTTAGCGTCGCAATGTCTGCACCATACATGTGGTAAAAGAACTTGAGACACATGCTCCCGCTGAATTGCAGCATGGGGCTGTTTAGTTTTGCTCTGTCACCTTGCTGCCGGGGACTTGATGTTTCTATGTACATGTAGTATCCTATAGAGGTGAGCAAGAGTGAATTGTCTACAACTTAGACTTTCAAAAGACATTTAGGACTTTTTCGGAGGCACTTCCAGACCAGATTTCAATTCTCATCGACTCAGGCAACTCAGTCAGATTAACGATTTAGCCTTTGAACCCCTCCAGTATTGAAGTCGTCCCATTGCCCATGTATATTGATTGATTAAGGCAAGTAGTCAACGCTTAACTACTCACAATTCAAGTATCTACCTGTAGGTGAAAAGAGACTGGTATTTCTTGTTCCATTTTCGTGTTGCTGCAGACCAAATGTGTCACCTAGCATAACTTCTAGTGTTCATTTTACCAGTAATGAAGAAGCAATTTCAAACTCCATTGAATTTGAGAAATCATCCTACCATATTTATGATATAAAATCACACGACCTTTGTTTTAAAGCGGTATATCCATAACTTCAATCTATTCACTTTTAGATATTCTCCTTTGGGTTTAAATTTCCACAGTCAGAATAAATCAGGTCGCTTTCTTTTTTTCAAAAGAAGGTACACGAAAAAGATACAATCAAGAAAATCTTTTCGTACCATATCCAGTGGTGTGGTCAGCGGATGGTCCAGTACCACCAGAAGGAGTGCCTCCCTGATTTCGTGTCCAGTCAAACTCATCATTGCTGTCCTGAACAAATCCGCACATGGATGTATCGAAGTCGCAACTAGAGGCTGAAAATTACAAAAGATATATATGAAAAATAGTAACTAAGTAAACATAACGCATTGGAATTGAGTGAAATCATAAAACTTGCCAAGTAAAACAATCAGATAATGTAACTTCTTGGTGATAAACTCTTTAACATCGCCGGATAATCACGAGAAAGTCATGGTTGGTTGAAGAACAAAGACTAGGACAAAATTCAATTATTTTATAACAGAAAAAACGTTATTTACTTCTTAAACTTGGTTTCTGGTGTTTCATAGCCAGTCTTTCAAGTTACTATCAGTTGTATAAAAGTATTCAATCCAATCATTACACTAAACTGCGGCATAGCGTTTAGTTTTGAAAGCTTTTATGTACTCACTTGAAGGACAAGACCCTGGGTCTAACACAAAATCGTCTATTGCGATGTCACCCTCGTAATTACTTCCCCGTATTCCTTCAAATGTAACCTACAACCATTACGAGAGATGGACATGAGCATTTTAAATGAGAAAAAAAAATCTAAGTAGGAGCACGATGGTACTTAAGCAACTGGACAGCAATGGCCAATCAATCACTTAAAGCTTAAAAAATACGAAAATCACTTATCCGTCTTAGGTAACGGATGCCATGGGAGTTGATGAAATAACAATAAATATATTCTTTTTCTAATCTGAGGTATATAAACTTAACACGTAACTTAAAAAAAATGTTTAGGTTTACAACTAGTAAAATGTGTTTTACAGTAAGTGACGTCGCAATGGAATCGTATATGTGTTCCTATGATGAAATAAATGTGTTGATCTCCAAAAAGACGTACAAGAAATACCCGGTGTTGCGGCTGATTGTGTGTTCCATAGAAACCTACATAAATTCGTGACAATAGCAATAAACAAAGCACCTTCCAAAAGACATGATAATCTCTCTTACCGCGTGTGTCCCCGATAAACTGATGTCAATAGCCGCACTCAGCCACTTGTTGCCTTTATTTCCACTTGCGGTGAACACGTTGTTGGCATTGATTATCACATTTAGCGTCGCAATGTCTGCACCATACATGTGGTAAAAGAACTTGAGACACATGCTCCCGCTGAATTGCAGCATGGGGCTGTTTAGTTTTGCTCTGTCACCTTGCTGCCGGGGACTTGATGTTTCTATGTACATGTAGTATCCTATAGAGGTGAGCAAGAGTGAATTGTCTACAACTTAGACTTTCAAAAGACATTTAGGACTTTTTCGGAGGCACTTCCAGACCAGATTTCAATTCTCATCGACTCAGGCAACTCAGTCAGATTAACGATTTAGCCTTTGAACCCCTCCAGTATTGAAGTCGTCCCATTGCCCATGTATATTGATTGATTAAGGCAAGTAGTCAACGCTTAACTACTCACAATTCAAGTATCTACCTGTAGGTGAAAAGAGACTGGTATTTCTTGTTCCATTTTCGTGTTGCTGCAGACCAAATGTGTCACCTAGCATAACTTCTAGTGTTCATTTTACCAGTAATGAAGAAGCAATTTCAAACTCCATTGAATTTGAGAAATCATCCTACCATATTTATGATATAAAATCACACGACCTTTGTTTTAAAGCGGTATATCCATAACTTCAATCTATTCACTTTTAGATATTCTCCTTTGGGTTTAAATTTCCACAGTAAGAATAAATCAGGTCGCTTTCTTTTTTTCAAAAGAAGGTACACGAAAAAGATACAATCAAGAAAATCTTTTCGTACCATATCCAGTGGTGTGGTCAGCGGATGGTCCAGTACCACCAGAAGGAGTGCCTCCCTGATTTCGTGTCCAGTCAAACTCATCATTGCTGTCCTGAACAAATCCGCACATGGATGTATCGAAGTCGCAACTAGAGGCTGAAAATTACAAAAGATATATATGAAAAATAGTAACTAAGTAAACATAACGCATTGGAATTGAGTGAAATCATAAAACTTGCCAAGTAAAACAATCAGATAATGTAACTTCTTGGTGATAAACTCTTTAACATCGCCGGATAATCACGAGAAAGTCATGGTTGGTTGAAGAACAAAGACTAGGACAAAATTCAATTATTTTATAACAGAAAAAACGTTATTTACTTCTTAAACTTGGTTTCTGGTGTTTCATAGCCAGTCTTTCAAGTTACTATCAGTTGTATAAAAGTATTCAATCCAATCATTACACTAAACTGCGGCATAGCGTTTAGTTTTGAAAGCTTTTATGTACTCACTTG
The DNA here is from genome assembly GCA_964020085.1 of Micromussa lordhowensis. Lineage (NCBI taxonomy): Eukaryota > Metazoa > Cnidaria > Anthozoa > Scleractinia > Lobophylliidae > Micromussa > Micromussa lordhowensis. The sequence continues at coordinate 49,409,198 of OZ026595.1, read as the reverse complement.
AAGGACAAGACCCTGGGTCTAACACAAAATCGTCTATTGCGATGTCACCCTCGTAATTACTTCCCCGTATTCCTTCAAATGTAACCTACAACCATTACGAGAGATGGACATGAGCATTTTAAATGAGAAAAAAAAATCTAAGTAGGAGCACGATGGTACTTAAGCAACTGGACAGCAATGGCCAATCAATCACTTAAAGCTTAAAAAATACGAAAATCACTTATCCGTCTTAGGTAACGGATGCCATGGGAGTTGATGAAATAACAATAAATATATTCTTTTTCTAATCTGAGGTATATAAACTTAACACGTAACTTAAAAAAAATGTTTAGGTTTACAACTAGTAAAATGTGTTTTACAGTAAGTGACGTCGCAATGGAATCGTATATGTGTTCCTATGATGAAATAAATGTGTTGATCTCCAAAAAGACGTACAAGAAATACCCGGTGTTGCGGCTGATTGTGTGTTCCATAGAAACCTACATAAATTCGTGACAATAGCAATAAACAAAGCACCTTCCAAAAGACATGATAATCTCTCTTACCGCGTGTGTCCCCGATAAACTGATGTCAATAGCCGCACTCAGCCACTTGTTGCCTTTATTTCCACTTGCGGTGAACACGTTGTTGGCATTGATTATCACATTTAGCGTCGCAATGTCTGCACCATACATGTGGTAAAAGAACTTGAGACACATGCTCCCGCTGAATTGCAGCATGGGGCTGTTTAGTTTTGCTCTGTCACCTTGCTGCCGGGGACTTGATGTTTCTATGTACATGTAGTATCCTATAGAGGTGAGCAAGAGTGAATTGTCTACAACTTAGACTTTCAAAAGACATTTAGGACTTTTTCAGAGGCACTTCCAGACCAGATTTCAATTCTCATCGACTCAGGCAACTCAGTCAGATTAACGATTTAGCCTTTGAACCCCTCCAGTATTGAAGTCGTCCCATTGCCCATGTATATTGATTGATTAAGGCAAGTAGTCAACGCTTAACTACTCACAATTCAAGTATCTACCTGTAGGTGAAAAGAGACTGGTATTTCTTGTTCCATTTTCGTGTTGCTGCAGACCAAATGTGTCACCTAGCATAACTTCTAGTGTTCATATTACCAGTAATGAAGAAGCAATTTCAAACTCCATTGAATTTGAGAAATCATCCTACCATATTTATGATATAAAATCACATGACCTTTGTTTTAAAGCGGTATATCCATAACTTCAATTTATTCACTTTAAGATATTCTCCTTTGGGTTTAAATTTCCACAGTAAGAATAAATCAGGTCGCTTTCTTTTTTTCAAAAGAAGGTACACGAAAAAGATACAATCAAGAAAATCTTTTCGTACCATATCCAGTGGTGTGGTCAGCGGATGGTCCAGTACCACTAGACGGAGTGCCTCCCTGATTTCGTGTCCAGTCAAACTCATCATTGCTGTCCTGAACAAATCCGCACATGGATGTATCGAAGTCGCAACTAGAGGCTGAAAATTACAAAAGATATATATGAAAAATAGTAACTAAGTAAACATAACGCATTGGAATTGAGTGAAATCATAAAACTTGCCAAGTAAAACAATCAGATAATGTAACTTCTTGGTGATAAACTCTTTAACATCGCCGGATAATCACGAGAAAGTCATGGTTGGTTGAAGAACAAAGACTAGGACAAAATTCAATTATTTTATAACAGCAAAAACGTTATTTACTTCTTAAACTTGGTTTCTGGTGTTTCATAGCCAGTCTTTCAAGTTACTATCAGTTGTATAAAAGTATTCAATCCAATCATTACACTAAACTGCTGCATAGCGTTTAGTTTTGAAAGCTTTTATGTACTCACTTGAAGGACAAGACCCTGGGTCTAACACAAAATCGTCTATTGCGATGTCACCCTCGTAATTACTTCCCCGTATTCCTTCAAATGTAACCTACAACCATTACGAGAGATGGACATGAGCATTTTAAATGAGAAAAAAAGATCTAAGTAGGAGCACGATGGTACTTAAGCAACTGGACAGCAATGGCCAATCAATCACTTAAAGCTTAAAAAATACGAAAATCACTTATCCGTCTTAGGTAACGGATGCCATGGGAGTTGATGAAATAACAATAAATATATCCTTTTTTTAATCTGAGGTATATAAACTTAACACGTAACTTAAAAAAAATGTTTAGGTTTACAACTAGTAAAATGTGTTTTACAGTAAGTGACGTCGCAATGGAATCGTATATGTGTTCCTATGATGAAATAAATGTGCTGATCTCCAAAAAGACGTACAAGAAATACCAGGTGTTGCGGCTGATTGTGTGTTCCATAGAAACCTACATAAATTCGTGACAATAGCAATAAACAAAGCACCTTCCAAAAGACATGATAATCTCTCTTACCGCGTGTGTCCCCGATAAACTGATGTCAATAGCCGCACTCAGCCACTTGTTGCCTTTATTTCCACTTGCGGTGAACACGTTGTTGGCATTGATTTTCACATTTAGCGTCGCAATGTCTGCACCATACATGTGGTAAAAGAACTTGAGACACATGCTCCCGCTGAATTGCAGCATGGGGCTGTTTAGTTTTGCTCTGTCACCTTGCTGCCGGGGACTTGATGTTTCTATGTACATGTAGTATCCTATAGAGGTGAGCAAGAGTGAATTGTCTACAACTTAGACTTTCAAAAGACATTTAGGACTTTTTCGGAGGCACTTCCAGACCAGATTTCAATTCTCATCGACTCAGGCAACTCAGTCAGATTAACGATTTAGCCTTTGAACCCCTCCAGTATTGAAGTCGTCCCATTGCCCATGTATATTGATTAAGGCAAGTAGTCAACGCTTAACTACTCACAATTCAAGTATCTACCTGTAGGTGAAAAGAGACTGGTATTTCTTGTTCCATTTTCGTGTTGCTGCAGACCAAATGTGTCACCTAGCATAACTTCTAGTGTTCATATTACCAGTAATGAAGAAGCAATTTCAAACTCCATTGAATTTGAGAAATCATCGTACCATATTTATGATATAAAATCACATGACCTTTGTTTTAAAGCGGTATATCCATAACTTCAATTTATTCACTTTTAGATATTCTCCTTTGGGTTTAAATTTCCACAGTAAGAATAAATCAGGTCGCTTTCTTTTTTTCAAAAGAAGGTACACGAAAAAGATACAATCAAGAAAATCTTTTCGTACCATATCCAGTGGTGTGGTCAGCGGATGGTCCAGTACCACCAGACGGAGTGCCTCCCAGATTTCGTGTCCAGTCAAACTCATCATTGCTGTCCTGAACAAATCCGCACATGGATGTATCGAAGTCGCAACTAGAGGCTGAAAATTACAAAAGATATATATGAAAAATAGTAACTAAGTAAACATAACGCATTGGAATTGAGTGAAATCATAAAACTTGCCAAGTAAAACAATCAGATAATGTAACTTCTTGGTGATGAACTCTTTAACATCGCCGGATAATCACGAAAAAGTCATGGTTGGTTGAAGAACAAAGACTAGGACAAAATTCAATTATTTTATAACAGAAAAAACGTTATTTACTTCTTAAACTTGGTTTCTGGTGTTTCATAGCCAGTATTTTAAGTTACTATCAGTTGTGTAAAAGTATTCAATCCAATCATTACACTAAACTGCTGCATAGCGTTTAGTTTTGAAAGCTTTTATGTACTCACTTGAAGGACAAGACCCTGGGTCTAACACAAAATCGTCTATTGCGATGTCACCCTCGTAATTACTTCCCCGTATTCCTTCAAATGTAACCTACAACCATTACGAGAGATGGACATGAGCATTTTAAATGAGAAAAAAAAATCTAAGTAGGAGCACAATGGTACTTAAGCAACTGGACAGCAATGGTCAATCAATCACTTAAAGCTTAAAAAATACGAAAATCACTTATCCGTCTTAGGTAACGGATGCCATGGGAGTTGATGAAATAACAATAAATATATTCTTTTTCTAATCTGAGGTATATAAACTTAACACGTAACTTAAAAAAAATGTTTAGGTTTACAACTAGTAAAATGTGTTTTACAGTAAGTGACGTCGCAATGGAATCGTATATGTGTTCCTATGATGAAATAAATGTGTTGATCTCCAAAAAGACGTACAAGAAATACCCGGTGTTGTGGCTGATTGTGTGTTCCATAGAAACCTACATAAATTCGTGACAATAGCAATAAACAAAGCACCTTCCAAAAGACATGATAATCTCTCTTACCGCGTGTGTCCCCGATAAACTGATGTCAATAGCCGCACTCAGCCACTTGTTGCCTCTATTTCCACTTGCGGTGAACACGTTGTTGGCATTGATTATCACATTTAGCGTCGCAATGTCTGCACCATACATGTGGTAAAAGAACTTGAGACACATGCTCCCGCTGAATTGCAGCATGGGGCTGTTTAGTTTTGCTCTGTCACCTTGCTGCCGGGGACTTGATGTTTCTATGTACATGTAGTATCCTATAGAGGTGAGCAAGAGTGAATTGTCTACAACTTAGACTTTCAAAAGACATTTAGGACTTTTTCAGAGGCACCTCCGGAATAGATTTCAATTCTCATCGACTCAGGCAACTCAGTCAGATTAACGATTTAGCCTTTGAACCCCTCCAGTATTGAAGTCGTCCCATTGCCCATGTATATTGATTAAGGCAAGTAGTCAACGCTTAACTACTCACAATTCAAGTATCTACCTGTAGGTGAAAAGAGACTGGTATTTCTTGTTCCATTTTCGTGTTGCTGCAGACCAAATGTGTCACCTAGCATTACTTCTAGTGTTCATATTACCAGTAATGAAGAAGCAATTTCAAACTCCATTGAATTTGAGAAATCATCCTACCATATTTATGATATAAAATCACATGACCTTTGTTTTAAAGCGGTATATCCATAACTTCAATCTATTCACTTTTAGATATTCTCCTTTGGGTTTAAATTTCCACAGTAAGAATAAATCAGGTCGCTTTCTTTTTTTCAAAAGAAGGTACACGAAAAAGATGCAATCAAGAAAATCTTTTCGTACCATATCCAGTGGTGTGGTCAGCGGATGGTCCAGTACCACCAGACGGAGTGCCTCCCTGATTTCGTGTCCAGTCAAACTCATCATTGCTGTCCTGAACAAATCCGCACATGGATGTATCGAAGTCGCAACTAGAGGCTGAAAATTACAAAAGATATATATGAAAAATAGTAACTAAGTAAACATAACGCATTGGAATTGAGTGAAATCATAAAACTTGCCAAGTAAAACAATCAGATAATGTAACTTCTTGGTGATAAACTCTTCAACATCGCCGGATAATCACGAGAAAGTCATGGTTGGTTGAAGAACAAAGACTAGGACAAAATTCAATTATTTTATAACAGCAAAAACGTTATTTACTTCTTAAACTTGGTTTCTGGTGTTTCATAGCCAGTCTTTCAAGTTACTATCAGTGGTATAAAAGTATTCAATCCAATCATTACACTAAACTGCTGCATAGCGTTTAGTTTTGAAAGCTTTTATGTACTCACTTGAAGGACAAGACCCTGGGTCTAACACAAAATCGTCTATTGCGATGTCACCCTCGTAATTACTTCCCCGTATTCCTTCAAATGTAACCTACAACCATTACGAGAGATGGACATGAGCATTTTAAATGAGAAAAAAAGATCTAAGTAGGAGCACGATGGTACTTAAGCAACTGGACAGCAATGGCCAATCAATCACTTAAAGCTTAAAAAATACAAAAATCACTTATCCGTCTTAGGTAACGGATGCCATGGGAGTTGATGAAATAACAATAAATATATTCTTTTTCTAATCTGAGGTATATAAACTTAACACGTAACTTAAAAAAAATGTTTAGGTTTACAAGTAGTAAAATGTGTTTTACAGTAAGTGACGTCGCAATGGAATCGTATATGTGTTCCTATGATGAAATAAATGTGTTGATCTTAAAAAAGACGTACAAGAAATACCCGGTGTTGCGGCTGATTGTGTGTTCCATAGAAACCTACATAAATTCGTGACAATAGCAATAAACAAAGCACCTTCCAAAAGACATGATAATCTCTCTTACCGCGTGTGTCCCCGATAAACTGATATCAATAGCCGCACTCAGCCACTTGTTGCCTTTATTTCCACTTGCGGTGAACACGTTGTTGGCATTGATTATCACATTTAGCGTCGCAATGTCTGCACCATACATGTGGTAAAAGAACTTGAGACACATGCTCCCGCTGAACTGCAGCATGGGGCTGTTTAGTTTTGCTCTGTCACCTTGCTGCCGGGGACTTGATGTTTCTATGTACATGTAGTATCCTATAGAGGTGAGCAAGAGTGAATTGTCTAAAACTTAGACTTTCAAAAGACATTTAGGACTTTTTCAGAGGCACTTCCAGACCAGATTTCAATTCTCATCGACTCAGGCAACTCAGTCAGATTAACGATTTAGCCTTTGAACCCCTCCAGTATTGAAGTCGTCCCATTGCCCATGTATATTGATTAAGGCAAGTAGTCAACGCTTAACTACTCACAATTCAAGTATCTACCTGTAGGTGAAAAGAGACTGGTATTTCTTGTTCCATTTTCGTGTTGCTGCAGACCAAATGTGTCACCTAGCATAACTTCTAGTGTTCATATTACCAGTAATGAAGAAGCAATTTCAAACTCCATTGAATTTGAGAAATCATCCTACCATATTTATGATATAAAATCACATGACCTTTGTTTTAAAGCTGTATATCCATAACTTCAATCTATTCACTTTTAGATATTCTCCTTTGGGTTTAAATTTCCACAGTAAGAATAAATCAGGTCGCTTTCTTTTTTTCAAAAGAAGGTACACGAAAAAGATGCAATCAAGAAAATCTTTTCGTACCATATCCAGTGGTGTGGTCAGCGGATGGTCCAGTACCACCAGACGGAGTGCCTCCCTGATTTCGTGTCCAGTCAAACTCATCATTGCTGTCCTGAACAAATCCGCACATGGATGTATCGAAGTCGCAACTAGAGGCTGAAAATTACAAAAGATATATATGAAAAATAGTAACTAAGTAAACATAACGCATTGGAATTGAGTGAAACCATAAAACTTGCCAAGTAAAACAAACAGATAATGTAACTTCTTGGTGATAAACTCTTTAACATCGCCGGATAATCACGAGAAAGTCATGGTTGGTTGAAGAACAAAGACTAGGACAAAATTCAATTATTTTATAACAGGAAAAACGTTATTTACTTCTTAAACTTGGTTTCTGGTGTTTCATAGCCAGTCTTTCAAGTTACTATCAGTTGCATAAAAGTATTCAATCCAATCATTACACTAAACTGCTGCATAGCGTTTAGTTTTGAAAGCTTTTATGTACTCACTTGAAGGACAAGACCCTGGGTCTAACACAAAATCGTCTATTGCGATGTCACCCTCGTAATTACTTCCCCGTATTCCTTCAAATGTAACCTACAACCATTACGAGAGATGGACATGAGCATTTTAAATGAGAAAAAAAGATCTAAGTAGGAGCACGATGGTACTTAAGCAACTGGACAGCAATGGCCAATCAATCACTTAAAGCTTAAAAAATACGAAAATCACTTATCTGTCTTAGGTAACGGATGCCATGGGAGTTGATGAAATAACAATAAATATATTCTTTTTCTAATCTGAGGTATATAAACTTAACACGTAACTTAAAAAAAATGTTTAGGTTTACAACTAGTAAAATGTGTTTTACAGTAAGGGACGTCGCAATGGAATCGTATATGTGTTCCTATGATGAAATAAATGTGTCGATCTCCAAAAAGACGTACAAGAAATACCCGGTGTTGTGGCTGATTGTGTGTTCCATAGAAACCTACATAAATTCGTGACAATAGCAATAAACAAAGCACCTTCCAAAAGACATGATAATCTCTCTTACCGCGTGTGTCCCCGATAAACTGATGTCAATAGCCGCACTCAGCCACTTGTTGCCTTTATTTCCACTTGCGGTGAACACGTTGTTGGCATTGATTATCACATTTAGCGTCGCAATGTCTGCACCATACATGTGGTAAAAGAACTTGAGACACATGCTCCCGCTGAATTGCAGCATGGGGCTGTTTAGTTTTGCTCTGTCACCTTGCTGCCGGGGACTTGATGTTTCTATGTACATGTAGTATCCTATAGAGGTGAGCAAGAGTGAATTGTCTACAACTTAGACTTTCAAAAGACATTTAGGACTTTTTCAGAGGCACCTCCGGAATAGATTTCAATTCTCATCGACTCAGGCAACTCAGTCAGATTAACGATTTAGCCTTTGAACCCCTCCAGTATTGAAGTCGTCCCATTGCCCATGTATATTGATTAAGGCAAGTAGTCAACGCTTAACTACTCACAATTCAAGTATCTACCTGTAGGTGAAAAGAGACTGGTATTTCTTGTTCCATTTTCGTGTTGCTGCAGACCAAATGTGTCACCTAGCATTACTTCTAGTGTTCATATTACCAGTAATGAAGAAGCAATTTCAAACTCCATTGAATTTGAGAAATCATCCTACCATATTTATGATATAAAATCACATGACCTTTGTTTTAAAGCGGTATATCCATAACTTCAATCTATTCACTTTTAGATATTCTCCTTTGGGTTTAAATTTCCACAGTAAGAATAAATCAGGTCGCTTTCTTTTTTTCAAAAGAAGGTACACGAAAAAGATGCAATCAAGAAAATCTTTTCGTACCATATCCAGTGGTGTGGTCAGCGGATGGTCCAGTACCACCAGACGGAGTGCCTCCCTGATTTCGTGTCCAGTCAAACTCATCATTGCTGTCCTGAACAAATCCGCACATGGATGTATCGAAGTCGCAACTAGAGGCTGAAAATTACAAAAGATATATATGAAAAATAGTAACTAAGTAAACATAACGCATTGGAATTGAGTGAAATCATAAAACTTGCCAAGTAAAACAATCAGATAATGTAACTTCTTGGTGATAAACTCTTCAACATCGCCGGATAATCACGAGAAAGTCATGGTTGGTTGAAGAACAAAGACTAGGACAAAATTCAATTATTTTATAACAGCAAAAACGTTATTTACTTCTTAAACTTGGTTTCTGGTGTTTCATAGCCAGTCTTTCAAGTTACTATCAGTGGTATAAAAGTATTCAATCCAATCATTACACTAAACTGCTGCATAGCGTTTAGTTTTGAAAGCTTTTATGTACTCACTTGAAGGACAAGACCCTGGGTCTAACACAAAATCGTCTATTGCGATGTCACCCTCGTAATTACTTCCCCGTATTCCTTCAAATGTAACCTACAACCATTACGAGAGATGGACATGAGCATTTTAAATGAGAAAAAAAGATCTAAGTAGGAGCACGATGGTACTTAAGCAACTGGACAGCAATGGCCAATCAATCACTTAAAGCTTAAAAAATACAAAAATCACTTATCCGTCTTAGGTAACGGATGCCATGGGAGTTGATGAAATAACAATAAATATATTCTTTTTCTAATCTGAGGTATATAAACTTAACACGTAACTTAAAAAAAATGTTTAGGTTTACAAGTAGTAAAATGTGTTTTACAGTAAGTGACGTCGCAATGGAATCGTATATGTGTTCCTATGATGAAATAAATGTGTTGATCTTAAAAAAGACGTACAAGAAATACCCGGTGTTGCGGCTGATTGTGTGTTCCATAGAAACCTACATAAATTCGTGACAATAGCAATAAACAAAGCACCTTCCAAAAGACATGATAATCTCTCTTACCGCGTGTGTCCCCGATAAACTGATATCAATAGCCGCACTCAGCCACTTGTTGCCTTTATTTCCACTTGCGGTGAACACGTTGTTGGCATTGATTATCACATTTAGCGTCGCAATGTCTGCACCATACATGTGGTAAAAGAACTTGAGACACATGCTCCCGCTGAACTGCAGCATGGGGCTGTTTAGTTTTGCTCTGTCACCTTGCTGCCGGGGACTTGATGTTTCTATGTACATGTAGTATCCTATAGAGGTGAGCAAGAGTGAATTGTCTAAAACTTAGACTTTCAAAAGACATTTAGGACTTTTTCAGAGGCACTTCCAGACCAGATTTCAATTCTCATCGACTCAGGCAACTCAGTCAGATTAACGATTTAGCCTTTGAACCCCTCCAGTATTGAAGTCGTCCCATTGCCCATGTATATTGATTAAGGCAAGTAGTCAACGCTTAACTACTCACAATTCAAGTATCTACCTGTAGGTGAAAAGAGACTGGTATTTCTTGTTCCATTTTCGTGTTGCTGCAGACCAAATGTGTCACCTAGCATAACTTCTAGTGTTCATATTACCAGTAATGAAGAAGCAATTTCAAACTCCATTGAATTTGAGAAATCATCCTACCATATTTATGATATAAAATCACATGACCTTTGTTTTAAAGCTGTATATCCATAACTTCAATCTATTCACTTTTAGATATTCTCCTTTGGGTTTAAATTTCCACAGTAAGAATAAATCAGGTCGCTTTCTTTTTTTCAAAAGAAGGTACACGAAAAAGATGCAATCAAGAAAATCTTTTCGTACCATATCCAGTGGTGTGGTCAGCGGATGGTCCAGTACCACCAGACGGAGTGCCTCCCTGATTTCGTGTCCAGTCAAACTCATCATTGCTGTCCTGAACAAATCCGCACATGGATGTATCGAAGTCGCAACTAGAGGCTGAAAATTACAAAAGATATATATGAAAAATAGTAACTAAGTAAACATAACGCATTGGAATTGAGTGAAACCATAAAACTTGCCAAGTAAAACAAACAGATAATGTAACTTCTTGGTGATAAACTCTTTAACATCGCCGGATAATCACGAGAAAGTCATGGTTGGTTGAAGAACAAAGACTAGGACAAAATTCAATTATTTTATAACAGGAAAAACGTTATTTACTTCTTAAACTTGGTTTCTGGTGTTTCATAGCCAGTCTTTCAAGTTACTATCAGTTGCATAAAAGTATTCAATCCAATCATTACACTAAACTGCTGCATAGCGTTTAGTTTTGAAAGCTTTTATGTACTCACTTGAAGGACAAGACCCTGGGTCTAACACAAAATCGTCTATTGCGATGTCACCCTCGTAATTACTTCCCCGTATTCCTTCAAATGTAACCTACAACCATTACGAGAGATGGACATGAGCATTTTAAATGAGAAAAAAAGATCTAAGTAGGAGCACGATGGTACTTAAGCAACTGGACAGCAATGGCCAATCAATCACTTAAAGCTTAAAAAATACGAAAATCACTTATCTGTCTTAGGTAACGGATGCCATGGGAGTTGATGAAATAACAATAAATATATTCTTTTTCTAATCTGAGGTATATAAACTTAACACGTAACTTAAAAAAAATGTTTAGGTTTACAACTAGTAAAATGTGTTTTACAGTAAGGGACGTCGCAATGGAATCGTATATGTGTTCCTATGATGAAATAAATGTGTCGATCTCCAAAAAGACGTACAAGAAATACCCGGTGTTGTGGCTGATTGTGTGTTCCATAGAAACCTACATAAATTCGTGACAATAGCAATAAACAAAGCACCTTCCAAAAGACATGATAATCTCTCTTACCGCGTGTGTCCCCGATAAACTGATGTCAATAGCCGCACTCAGCCACTTGTTGCCTTTATTTCCACTTGCGGTGAACACGTTGTTGGCATTGATTATCACATTTAGCGTCGCAATGTCTGCACCATACATGTGGTAAAAGAACTTGAGACACATGCTCCCGCTGAATTGCAGCATGGGGCTGTTTAGTTTTGCTCTGTCACCTTGCTGCCGGGGACTTGATGTTTCTATGTACATGTAGTATCCTATAGAGGTGAGCAAGAGTGAATGGTCTAAAACTTAGACTTTCAAAAGACATTTAGGACTTTTTCAGAGGCACTTTCAGACCAGATTTCAATTCTCATCGACTCAGGCAACTCAGTCAGATTAACGATTTAGCCTTTGAACCCCTCCAGTATTGAAGTCGTCCCATTGCCCATGTATATTGATTAAGGCAAGTAGTCAACGCTTAACTACTCACAATTCAAGTATCTACCTGTAGGTGAAAAGAGACTGGTATTTCTTGTTCCATTTTCGTGTTGCTGCAGACCAAATGTGTCACCTAGCATAACTTCTAGTGTTCATATTACCAGTAATGAAGAAGCAATTTCAAACTCCATTGAATTTGAGAAATCATCCTACCATATTTATGATATAAAATCACATGACCTTTGTTTTAAAGCTGTATATCCATAACTTCAATCTATTCACTTTTAGATATTCTCCTTTGGGTTTAAATTTCCACAGTAAGAATAAATCAGGTCGCTTTCTTTTTTTCAAAAGAAGGTACACGAAAAAGATGCAATCAAGAAAATCTTTTCGTACCATATCCAGTGGTGTGGTCAGCGGATGGTCCAGTACCACCAGACGGAGTGCCTCCCTGATTTCGTGTCCAGTCAAACTCATCATTGCTGTCCTGAACAAATCCGCACATGGATGTATCGAAGTCGCAACTAGAGGCTGAAAATTACAAAAGATATATATGAAAAATAGTAACTAAGTAAACATAACGCATTGGAATTGAGTGAAATCATAAAACTTGCCAAGTAAAACAATCATATAATGTAACTTCTTGGTGATAAACTCTTCAACATCGCCGGATAATCACGAGAAAGTCATGGTTGGTTGAAGAACAAAGACTAGGACAAAATTCAATTATTTTATAACAGCAAAAACGTTATTTACTTCTTAAACTTGGTTTCTGGTGTTTCATAGCCAGTCTTTCAAGTTACTATCAGTGGTATAAAAGTATTCAATCCAATCATTACACTAAACTGCTGCATAGCGTTTAGTTTTGAAAGCTTTTATGTACTCACTTGAAGGACAAGACCCTGGGTCTAACACAAAATCGTCTATTGCGATGTCACCCTCGTAATTACTTCCCCGTATTCCTTCAAATGTAACCTACAACCATTACGAGAGATGGACATGAGCATTTTAAATGAGAAAAAGAGATCTAAGTAGGAGCACGATGGTACTTAAGCAACTGGACAGCAATTGGCCAATCAATCACTTAAAGCTTAAAAAATACGAAAATCACTTATCCGTCTTAGGTAACGGATGCCATGGGAGTTGACGAAATAACAATAAATATATTCTTTTTCTAATCTGAGGTATATAAACTTAACACGTAACTTAAAAAAAATGTTTAGGTTTACAACTAGTAAAATGTGTTTTACAGTAAGTGACGTCGCAATGGAATCGTATATGTGTTCCTATGATGAAATAAATGTGTTGATCTCCAAAAAGACGTACAAGAAATACCCGGTGTTGTGGCTGATTGTGTGTTCCATAGAAACCTACATAAATTCGTGACAATAGCAATAAACAAAGCACCTTCCAAAAGACATGATAATCTCTCTTACCGCGTGTGTCCCCGATAAACTGATGTCAATAGCCGCACTCAGCCACTTGTTGCCTTTATTTCCACTTGCGGTGAACACGTTGTTGGCATTGATTATCACATTTAGCGTCGCAATGTCTGCACCATACATGTGGTAGTAGAATTTGAGACACATGGTGCCGCTGAATTGCAGCATGGGGCTGTTTAGGTTTGCTCTGTCACCTTGCTGCCGTGGACTTGATGTTTCTATGTACATGTAGTATCCTGTAGAGATCGGCAAGAGTTAATTGTCTTCAACTTAGACTTTTAAAAGACATTTAGTACTTTTTTAGTAGCACTTGCAGACTAGATTTGAATTTGTCATCGACTTAGGCAACTCAGTCAGATTAACGATTTAGCCTTTGAAGCCTTTCAGTATGGAGGTCATCCCATTGCACATGTATACTGATTAAGGCAAGTAGTCAACGTTCAACTACTCGCAATTCAAGCGAGAATCTACTTAAAATCGACTGGGTTTTTTTGTAAATAATGCTATTTAAATTAATGTTAAGGCGCCGGTAGTAGGCAATACTGCCGATACACCAAATCCCCTCTGGGTTACTACCCTGGTAAAGGAAATTTGGGAGTCCCCACTGACCAAAGAAAATTTGGGCCCAGTGGGGTTTGAACCCACGACCTCCGGAACAGATCTAGCGGTGCTCTAGTGACAGAGCTACGAGGCTAGCACGGGAGCAGGTCGGGGTATTTTAGGTGTTTGTGATATTGCCACATGACCCTTACCGTTTATAACTCCAAAATGTTGTTGTTAAATGTGCGAAGGAATTTTAGCTCTGAAGGTCTTTATAAGAGACTTGTGTTTCCTGTACGCGACAATTGGATTTTAAGAATATATTTGACCGAGTCTATTGCTCTCAGTTATAAGGTGCCAGTGTTTCATAAGAATCTTTTTAGGCGTAGCTGGGTTGAAAGTCGTCATGAAAGGCACAACATTTATGGATGTTTTTGTTTTGTTTTGTAGTGCCTCGTTTCGTGATGAGAATTTCACTTCGGCTAGAATGTTTTCGGCGAGTTCTCTAGGGTAGCCTCGCTCGAGTAAACGAGCTAGAAATTCTAGCTTCGGTAACTCGAAGGTTTCTTTCACCCAGTTTGTTCTCAGGAAACGCAAAGTTTCTCCTTTAAAAAAAACCTTCTTAACACTAAGAGGGTGACTTGAAGAGAAGTGCGTATATTGGATCGTTTCTGAAGGCTTGTAATGTGTTTGAACATCCAAAGTTTTGGCGGCGACTTAGATCGTCGTTTGGAGTGGCCATAGAGTTCTAATCAGAACTGTTTGTTTAGTTTTTAGTGAATTCGCAATAAGTATACAAATGAAAGGTATATATAGTGGTACATATAGTGGTATAATATAGTGGTATATATAGTGGTATATTTAACAAATTGACGTCAGTTTTTCATGCGTCTGTCCTGTTATTGATCATAAATTTCGTCATCACATTGTCAAAGTAGCTGTGGATCGCCGAGTGGATCCGCAGACTACTTTGACAATGTGATGACGAAATTGATTGTCAATAACAGGACAGACTCATTAAAAACTGACATCAATTTGTTTTTTACGATAACAAATGGTCGAATTGCCCGCTCTACCTCGCTGACGCGTCGCACGAATTTCAAATTCATGTGTCTGTCCGCATATTGACGATAAAAATTAGCCAATGAGCGCGCGAGAATTTCTGCAGTTATCGTAAAAATAGTGGTTTGCTGATGACCAAATGTGTCAACTAGCATAACTTAGCCCTGGTCTAAAGGCCGTTGCTCTCATGTGCCGAACAAAACTCGATTGAGTTCGACTTTTCGTCGAGCTTAATTCCGGAACCCCTGGGTAAACAATTTTCGATGAGAAAATATGCGTTCTGATATCAAGAAATCTGTCCAAATAGAAAAGCTGTAGCTATTTTTTTTCTGTTACAGCAATATTTAGAGAAAGCAAATTAAATCGCAAGGTTCAGTGTTTGTATTAAGAAAGGCTTTCTTCCGGTAAATTCGACGTGTTGATAGGCGGATCTCGAAAGGTAGGCTATTACCAGGAAGAAACAGCAAAAATTGAATTTGCTTATACAGTCCCGTTTCTCAAAACTCGAAGGCACATGGAGAGCTACGAAACGCTATGGAGTTGTTTTGTTTTCTTTATTTTTAGCAACAATTGCGAGCTTCATGCACGACTTGTCGCGCTACTCAATTTTGAGCCAATCACGAGCGCCGTTATGTGAAAAACGCATTAAGGTAATTTATGCATTAGGTTCGGCCCATGAAGAGAACGCCGTTTTCATCAGCCGCCGCTCAACGTCGCATAGCGCGACAGACCCTGCCGAATTTAATGTTGTTTGCCGCTCGGAACATAACCTGTCTAGTCAAACTGATTCAAACGCCGCTCTTTTGTAGTACTTAACTCATCAGTTAGGTTCGGCGCATGAATGGAGCGGTGTTTAGAACGGGCCTTATGGTGTTAAGATTACCAATGATAAAGAAGCAATTTCAAACTCTATTGAGTTTGAAAGATCATCCTACCATATTTATGAGATAAAATCACATTACCTTTGTTCAAAATAACATTTCTATAACTTCAAACTATTCAATTTTAAATTTTAAGGTTTAAAATTCCACCGTAAGAATTAGTGAGATAAATGTCTATTTTCAAAAGAAGTCAACTTGAGGAAGAAGACGCAATCAAGGAAACCTTTTCATACCATTTCCAGTGGTGTGGTCAGATGATGGTCCAGTACCAACAGATGGAGTGCCTCCCTGATTTCGTGTCCAGTCAAACTCATCATTGCTGTCCTGAACAAATCCGCACATGGATGTGTCGAAATTGCATGTGAACGCTGAAAATTTAAAACAATGGGGGTAATCTACAGTTTTGATCAATTGTAAAACCGACTTGTTACTTTCACTGCATTTTAAGATTTAAAATAAGTAGATAGATATCTTAAAAATTAATTGATCACTTCTCTACTTTTCCCTACAAAAATGGAAACAAACAGTGAAACAAATCGAATAAATGAACGAAACGTAGATAAAACTCCGAATTTACAAAGGTGGCTGAGAAGTTCAACTCAAGACTACTGAGAACAACACCAGCTAGTGTTTAGCACTACATTTTAGGCTGTGATCTTCAGATTTCAAGACCGACGTATTAACCACTCGCATTCGGCCAGGCGCAGCCTCCACAGAAATGACTGTCGGCATTAAGATCTAGTAAAATGTTTGGAAAGTTGAATCAAGGTATGATGCCATACATACGACCACTTCATGTTATAAACTGCTAACACACCCCTTGTTCGATCGAAAGAGGTCTGAGAAAATTCATGTACTCTGTAATATATCGTTACCCTCGTATCAGTCATATAATTTCATTTTCGTAAAAAGTTAATGGTAGATCAATTAATTTCTAGATTGTACCGATAAATGGTTTAATTATATCGTGTCACAGCGGAACTATGCCGGACAACTGCTCCCCATTTCTACAATACAAGGACCAAATCAATGATGATGGGGCAGTTTCTTAGAAAGAACCTTTCTTAGCTCTCGGAGCGACCCACTTGAAAAGCTGACATCCTGGACTTCCGATCATTATAATTATTGTATGATCCGCCCTACTGAATATAAGGTGGATCGAAAACAAACCGACTCCAGAAAAGACCTATTTCTGAAAGCACTAGGAAAAGAAAACTAAGCCTGGGAAACATGTTTAGCATTTAACGGTACTTAATTTACGAGGACTGTGCGATATACTCTAGTAAATGAGTAGGATCAACTCAGTTCCAATTTTTTAACGATATAATGAAATAATATATACGAGTGCCGCAATTCCCTCACCCGTTACAACGCTTCCCAGTAGCGGCTGCAACAACAGCAATATCATCTTGAGACGATTAAAGATGAATGAGAAAATTTCCTGATTCAGGGCCATATTTATGCCCAGGCTTGAGAAATAAGACTCGGTCCATTAACAAATATAACAAATATGACATTGCTGGAACTTCCACTCAAATATTTTCAATCCTAATGGAGGTGCACATATGCTACTATCTCACGGAACTTTTCTTTAAAATCAATAACTTTGGTAAACTCCATAATTGTCTCCATTAATTATATTTATTTCAGGTTTGATGTCCTACACCATGTAAAGAGAGTTTGCTTAAACCAAACAAATAAAAATATCTTCCTGTTTTAATGTCGATCAAGTAATTAAAAGATGACGGAGGGACTAGAAGTTTTAATCAATATGCGAAAACGCAGTTTCAATAGATGCCAAAAAAGGAAATAATGACGAGGCTTGCTATATACGTGGGCGGAGAATTTGAATCAAACTGTTAACTTTCCAAAAATCAGTTAACTTATGAGGTGTGGGACGTATGGATGGCATCTCTTGGAGATTCATTAGGTCAGTAAAGACAAAATAAAAGAGTTTTATGAAAGAGTTTAATATCAAAGTGCTTGCGCTGGTCCTACCTAATTCCTGTATTCAGACATCATGGTAAAAATCGCTTTTGACGCGCGACCGTGCGTAAATAACATGACGGTAGAAGTTCGTCCAGTTAAGCTGCGAGTTCCTTTAACTAAGATTTCGGCAATGTGAACATCATTCTGACCAATCTAAAACCTACTTCGAGCATTAGACTCTTGTCAGGCTAAGATGTTTACTAAAACTTGAGTATTTTGCACGAACCCATTTTGGTCGCAACCAAAAAGCAAGCATTCAGGTTTGAGGAACTAGCGAAAGCTGGGGAAATATTACTAGAACTTTATATTCAATTAAATTCAATCATGCAATCATTCATTTTTCTCTAATTGTGCAAGCAGCTGTGTAGTCAACATCGAGGTCGTGTTCTCTTCATTTAGATTCCTGATGCATATAGTTAGTATTTTCAGTTATGATTTCAGTAAAATTTTCCGAGAATAAAATTGTTATTATTTCTTATATAGTATTTTTTGGGGGGAGAAAAATTTATGTTCCATACCATAGCTAAAGAGTTTGAATCACAGTTATTTGTAGTATTCTCGAGTTCTTTCCTTTTTTATTTGCATTGAATTCGATGAGAAAGCACAATAAACATAAATGTCTCTCCTCCTGTCTGATATCGGTCCACATGATGTTGCCGGCTGTACAAATATTTTCGAGTCGCAAAGTCTAACGTGAGGGTTTGCTAATGTGTTAGATACATATCCAGTTATTTCAAGGGATTATCTATTGTCCAAACCACGTTTTGTTTAATCGCGCCAACGTAAAAACATGTAAAATAATGTGTTGTATGACGCAGCCAAATTTTAACTTCCTTTGTAAAGAAAAGAAGAAAAGAAGAGCCATTTTGAGGACCAAAGACATAATTGTAGTTAAAGTGAGTTCCGTGATGATGGGATATAAGACCCAGAACTCGATGTAATCAAAACTATCGTTACCCTCACATAGGAATATTCATGTATTCTTTGGTTTTTAGTTCTCAACAAGTGAACGAACAGTTAAAAGCTTATGTGTTGAAAAAATCGCATGATGAGAGCAACTCGGGACGTTGTGCGCGCACCAAGACAACAATGTTTTCCTTCCTTTTATGAACAATACGTACGATCCCGTCAAACGGCACCGTGTTTATGTTGCTTTAAAACACTGTTGTCACTAGCCTGCGAAAAGAGCCGTCCTTCTTCGCTCTCTGCCCGAGGGGCGTTTCGGAGGCTATGTTGTTACGCAAAATGAGCCGGAGGAACATTGCAATTCCCGCAGTTTTGGCAAGTCTAGTTTTATTTCAACTGACCACCTGTAGAAGGATATCGGCTAGGCTTTGAATGCACATTGCAGTGATAATCTGCATAGCTCACAGAGCAAGGCGACCTCCCCGGTTTGTTAACTGCTTTATAAGAATAAAACAAAATTAGCAAGCCGTAAATCCATTGATCTCATAACTATTGGACCGTTTCTGTTGCCGTCCCCCTACAAGTTTTATTTTTTTTCTTTAATTTGAAACACTTCGCTATGTGTGTATTTCAATTTTAGCATTTTCTCACGTGGGGAAGAAGCTTTTGATTATTGTTCTAAAAAGTAGTTTTGAAATGTAAATTTCGATTTCATTTTCCCCCGCGTTTGATATTTCGGAAACTATTTTTTTAGTAGGTAAATCTATTGCAAAAATGTATGTAACTGTGGAGCTCCGATTTAACGCTGGCCTAAATCTATCTAAACATTAATAAATATGCTAATCGGTCAGCAATCAGAGCTTTCAGTTAGTTTAAAACTGAGAACGGTTACTCGAGTAAGATTTTATCTTTATAACTGGACGCTCTAAGCGCGTTTACTTGGGCTCCGTACCGCAATATCAAATCGTCCTTTACAAGTAAGCTTGCGGAACACAATAAAAACAAATAAAAGAATCAGGACATTTAGCTTACATATTTACCATTCAAGCTGCTTCGTTGAGTATCCTCTTTACCCAATGACTTGCTGTTTGCCTTATCTTCGAAGATTACGACGATTCTTGGTTTTGTCAATAGTTTTCAGCGTTTTCGTAATTTGAACTCGTACATGGTACATGAGAATGACCACGAACTTTGCTGAGTTAGCAGGTTTTTAAGCAATATAATTCGCGGACCGACCCTTTCCGACAACGATTGACGTCTCTGTATGTAAGATGAACGTACAAGTCGTGATGTGACTCTTTCCAAAACGTTTTTCACAAAACACAGCATTCCGTATATTACGTTGTTCACGAAGAGCAAGCAAACGAGAAGCAAGGTGTCACATTCGTGGTTTCCACCATCCACGCTAGGAACGCCTGGGGCCATGACTCCCCTTTGGCGACCAAGAGAAAACTGCTTGCATTTTCCGTACTGAAGCCAAGTAATTAACTTGGTCCAACAGGTCGCAGTTAAGGTTATTACGTTTAAATAATTTTTATTCATATGGAACTTAGCTTACGAGGTAATTCTCATTTTGACAACAAAAAAGTGCATGTATATCACTGGAGAGTATATTCATGTATAGGGGGAAAGAAGCGCGAGTGACGTCATGACTCAGACAACACTCAGACAAACAAACCGGAATGGCGGACGATTTTCCTAAGACACTTTCTAAACAGCCGGTGTTACTAAAACACATTGTTTTAAACGAACACTTGGCCTAGATCCTCTCTAGTCCTCTCAGAATACGCTGATGTTGTATGAGCCTCGTGAGGGATATAATCATTTGCATTCTATTTTTAGGCTTCGCACGCTTCGCTATTGGGGCTGAGCACTATGAGTCGGTCCACGTTGTGTTCAAGCTTAGGGAGCTTAAGCAAACCACGACGACGACGGCAACGAGAACGTCACCAAACAAAAGGTTTAATGAGCAAAACACTAGCTGTGCACGTGCATTGTAAATCTTTGTACATTTCTTTGTCGTCCTCTGCAAAGTTCTCCGTCGTCTACGGAACGTGGACGACGACGGCTAATTTTTCGTATTTCCGCTTGAAATTGAACTCCGTCGTTGCATGTTTAGCTTAAGCCGCACGTTTTTAGAGCCATTGGCGTGCCGAACAGATCCTTAGATCTAGACAATCGCGACTCTCGCTTGTAAAATATAAATCGTCGCTCCTTAAGCTCCCCATTATCTAATGTCGGTTATAACGGGCATTACTTGCCGAGTCTTGTTTAATTGAAAATCGGTGTCTAGCCTTTATTATGTTTATCAGTAATCGTAAACAGCAAGCAGGTACTTTTGAGTTAAAAAAAGAAACTCTCTGTAAGCGCGTTAAAAGCGATGCACTTAGCCTCTATTTAAGGAAACCACACACTGAGAAATGGTGCATGCGAGAGCTCTCTAAGCGGCACAAAAGGAGCGTAGACGTTTCTCGTTGCCATTACTAAGAGCGAAACTAGCTTCTTGTGTGCTTAGCAAACCTCACTCGGGCATGCTCTCAACGCAGTTTTTTTTTATAACAGAACATTAACAAAATCCAAAACGTACAATCAAAGCCAAAGCATAACATAAGTTGCTGTTTGTACACACGCTCTAGTTTTAAGAGAATTCCGGTTTAAACTTAAGTACGTTTAATAAAACCTTTGCAAGGTAGATTGCATATCTTTGTTTGGTAACCTGAACAAAAATAACATTTCTACAACATTCGGTTTAAAACCTTGAAAAAGCTGCACCGTTAAGCCAGAATACCCTCCCGTAATAATCGATGCGTATTTACCTGAGGGTGCTCTAGATATCGTCTAATAAGTACGTGATGTTATATACTTAGGTTATGCTATGTTGTTTAGAAGTTCTCGCTAAATAAACTAAAGATTTCATTAAAGATAATTTGAACTGGAAACGATCAAAAACTTAAGTTGAAACTTCCAGACAAAATGGCGTTTTGTTGCAGTTTATTTAGAGGGTTCTACCTTCGCTGAAGCGGAAGTTCAGAAAGATTATCAAGGGTTCGTGATTTGCTAAACAAAGTTGAAATGGTTCGTATTCTGACCATGCCAGCTGAATATATTAGTTTTAATGTATAATGCAATTGTCGGTAGTTGTATCTATTCTAAAATATTCGAGAAAGAACTTTTAGGAACTTAAATTATATCCTCAATTTCTTGCAATGCTTTTTCACTTGCGTAAATATGAACACCACAATCCAAGAAGCTCTTTTTAAAGTAAGCTTCCTACAGTTTGTCGATACAAGAAACTAAAAGAAATCTGAAGGTAAATGAAGATCGTTCTTTCACGGCCCATATAAATTTAGAATGTAACAAACATCACTGTTTCACTCTCCGTCGATCTCCTTGGGCTGATTTTAATGGACTGATTTATTTTGCACTGTTACTATAAACCCAGTCTGAAATCAGAAACATATTTGTTTTTTGGTGGTCCCTTTTTGGAAATCTATGATCGTGACGCTATTGGGATATCTGATCTATTAAATTAACACAGATTTTTACAATTTTATTTCTCCGTTTGCTCCTAAGCCTTAGTTTTGATTGAGAAGATATACAGTGTTTGACCACATCTCCAGACACCTCGATGTTTGTCGACCGCTACGACGTATTTTCAACTATCTGCTTGTTGTTTGGAAATGTGGTCAAACACGGTCTTTCGTGTTTGATATATTACGTACACACACCTATACAAACAACTCTCGTTTTATCTTCACGGATCGGATTCAATCAAAAGAAAAAGAAGACAATCGTTTTTCCTTTGACAAATTAAAGCCAGAAACAGCTAAGAAAATAAAACAAGGTGACGTTAAGTTTGCATTAATAATATCCTAAAATAAAATTCGATTATTTCGAAAAGGGGCGGCAATTTCATTTGGTTTGTCTGGTTCGACCAAGGCTCTTTAGTGTGTTGTATCAGAGAGACGTTTTCCGGCAGACCCGCCCGGCCAATGAAGGGTTTAGCTAAAAACCTTTAATAGAAACATTACATAGCAGTTCCGTGACTAGCTTAAGTGAACATCGATTCGGAAAGGAAATATTGTCTTTGCCCGTGTTCAGCATTGTCAATGTTGTTTACTTAGAGAATGATTAATGTTTTATGGAAGGCTAGTCTTATTTTACGAACCAGACGTTCATAACAACCATAATACAGAGCTAGGATCACGTGCAGATGTAGAACTTAAAGTCCTACATCTCAACCGGGCGTCTGGTAGCTTAAAACATTCCACTGTCATTGAACCCATGTCGTAGATCGTTTCTTGTGGGCAAACTTTCCCACAAATGGTCTGTAATGTCCAGCATAATCCGAAAGAATGAAAGTTCATTTACTAAGCATTTTCTTAAACGCTTTGCTTTGCTCTGGTTCGAAAAACGGTGAAGGTTTTTACAATGCCGGTGGAAAATCGTTTTAAGTTCAGTGTCACCAAAAGTGTTCCGATTCAATATATAGTGACAATTTAAGCTCCAGGAAACTCGATATTTGATGCAAAATGTTACTTTTCAAGTTTTAAACGCAACCGCCCGTTTACTGAATGCTATCAGTCTCTGAATCAGGTCTGAGAAAAGAAAAGTTACGTCTGTATGGACGGATCAACGTGGACTCACTAGATACGAAGTGTTGTAACAACAAGGCACGCGAAAAAGCGGTAATCCCCTATACTCTTTATTTTTTTATGACAATATGTTTGTTTTAAGAATATCGAGGCTGAAATTTGCGACATTTGAAGAGTATTTTCAGAATAAACCCGTGGCTGAGATTTTGAAACTTATATAATTTTGATTGTAAAATATAAACATTTTCTGTACTCAGAGCGCCATTAAAAACTTAAATATGGGATATTTCGTTCGGATCCATCAAACTTCGTCAGCCACAGTACAAATTTTTGAATGTTCAGAGGGGTTCAGTATATAATGGTCCCGAGGGAGCTGTCATACAATACAAGTATATTTTTAACTTTCCGTAAAACGGCAAAACTGGCCAAAAAGCAGCAAAAACAGCACTAACCTTATGTTCGATTCTAATAACACCATGCAGACACCAAATACATTCGAAAACAGACACAGGGCAATCGAATGGTCTTTGTGAGCGTGTGCGAGCAGTGCGTTTATTTTTGCGAATACGAGCGGTGATCAAATTTGTCTTGCGAGCAGCGAGCACTTAAGAGAATACAGATGGCGAGCAGCAAGCACGTAATTTTCCGCTAACCGGAATCTTTCTTTTATTGAAAAGAAACGCTATCGATATCGCATGCCACATGAGACTTACATATAGGCCGTTGCTATGACAACTTGTAACGTAAAGAAAGAGTCCATAACGTGTTCATCAACCTGTTCCATTATTGAAATGTCAACTGACACTTCATCATGGTCACTGAAAAAGTTTGTATAGTACTTCATCCTTCTTACAATAAAGGACGATACAGTCTATATTGTCGATACGTACTTTCATCTCTATTATAAAATTACTTGCGAAAAATATGCGTTTCCAGCCTACTATGAATAAATGAATGATTTGCCAGTAATCGGATAGCTATATTTTGCGCAAAGAACCTTGGGATCGCCACGGGGCAAACATTGCAAGTCGCTAGAAGGAAATGTATAGCGAAAAGTTGTTTCGACCTCCTCCTGGGGTGAGATCAACGCCTTTCCGCCGTTTTTTTTTTTTTAATCAAAAATGGATTTGGGCAATGTTGATACATGGAAAATGTAAGTTTGAATAACCGCGAAACATGTGCCGTGATTAAAAATTGAGCTACCGATCAACTCCTTTACATGCGTGAGGCTTACTGAGAAGTTTACATGGAATAGAATATTTGAAAACTCTCTTTGTTTCGACAGGCTACCCGGAGCAAATGGAAGAAAAGGCCCTCTGAGAAGTTAGAAATATAGACAGACAAGAAGCTATAAAACAGAAAACGAGAACGCACAAGAAACTTCTACCCTTTTCGTCACGCAATTTCAATAGCACTACCCAAATTTGAAAAGCATAATCAAGGAAAAATGGCATATTAAACACAAATACTCAGCGGGGACATAAATATTCAAGGAACCACCCGCAAAAGGAAAATCGTCGAAAGACGTGCTTGTAAAAGAAAAACAACGGCTTTGAAGTCGCGAGGTCTTCTCATTTTAATCAACCTCACACAGCACAATGATCGCCACCGAGATTATTTCCAATATTATCTCTATACCTGAGCTTCAAAAAAAGCCAAAAGTAGCCAGTACACAACTTGAGAGGCTTTTCTGGGTTATTTCCTCTTAATCTATACCTATGTTTGTGATATTTTAAGGCCATATTACGCGATGTAAATTTCAAAGTAAACCTCACGCAAGCAATGGAGTTTATCTGAAGGTTTTATCACACATATTTCAGGGTTATTGAAACAAAAAGTTACATTTTTCCACATATCAACGCTGCCCAAATTCATTTGCGATAAAACGACGATGAAAAAGCGTTGATTTTTCTCCAAAATTGTTTTTTTTGTACCTCAAAACAGCTTTTCGCCATACAATTCCTTCTAGTGACTAGCAATGTTTGCACCCTGACGATCTCAGAGTTCTTTGCTCAAACACGGGTATCCGATTACTGGCAAATCATTCATTGTGCAAAAAGCCGAGTTCAACATGTGGGGCACGAACCGCCATCTTGGATTTGGATGCTTAGACCCTGGGAAAGAGTTTGCGAAAACCCATGATGCAATGCTCTTAAACAAAGGCGCGCATAATCGAGCGGTTACACGAGTGTGCAGAACAGGACGTTTGCAAGCAACAAAATTGATATTTTAGCTCTAAGAAAGATTGTAAGTATTCTTTGGTTTCACCCACGTGACCACTTTCCTTGGCAACGGTTACTATCCGCCATGTTGGTGTCCCTCAAGAGTAAACAAATGATAGCTGAAGAGAGGTTTGTGTGCCGACAGCGAAGCGATGGTTTTTTACGCGATTTCTGGCTGTTCCAGCAAAGGGATAAAGATATACGATTTTTTCGTGTGCCTAAAGTGATAACAAATCAACGAGCAGAACACGAAGAACTTACTTTAAAAAGAAGAACCGAATGGATTTCTGCGATAAGTCGCTTTCACACTGACTACAAGGATATGCTAGAAAGTGAGCGTGTTTGTAGCAAACATTTCGTCTTCGGAGAACCATCTCCTGTCTGGGACCAATTTCATGTTGACTGGGTGCCAACTCTCAGTCTTGGGAAGAAAAAATATGTAGAGAAAGACTTCAAGCAAGCGGCAGAAAGAGCTGAACGGCCAAAGAAAAGACGACAACAAGCGATTGAGCGAGCTGAACTCGAAGCGGCAGAAAAGCGAAAATGCTTAAACACAAGTGGCCTACGCATCGGTGATTTAAACTTAAATGATTCTGGTGAGCCAAGTTCATCAGCATTTGAAGCATTATCGACAGAACTTATAGAGGGTCAGGCAGGTCAAGGTCAATCAGAAGCATCTTTAGAAGTCGACAACTTTAGTCCGAATTTAGTAGACTTAATGGCTACCGACTGTACCGAGGTGAGAAGCGATGTTTCTACCGAGATAGTTGATGAGAATATCAAAATGAATTACGAATCGCCATCCCACGATGCAAGTTGTCAGACCGATGAATTCGGGTGCATGTTTCATCAAAGGGGGTATGAAGCTCCAACGCAAGATTTCTTTGACTCGGACGATAAAGTCCTATTTTATTCAGGCCTGCCTTTTCGCGAAATTTTGATAGTTGTTTTGAAGCACGTCTCCCCATTTGTAGCACGCAAAACTCTATCATTAGACCGCTGTCAGGAGTTTGTCATGGTGCTAATGAAACTGAGACTGAACGTTCCTCTACAAGATCTAGCTTACCGCTTCAAAGTTTCGCAGCCCACTGCGTCTAGAATTTTTTCTTCTTGGCTAGTTGTCATGAATACCAAGCTCCCCCCTTTGATTTCTTGGCCCGATAGGGAGCACTTATGGAGGACTATGCCACAATGTTTTATGTATTCTTTTGGAAAAAAGGTTACAGTGGTGATTGATTGCTTTGAGATTTTCATCGAAAAACCAACCAACCTATTAGCCAGAGCTCAAACTTTCTCAAGCTACAAACATCATAACACCATAAAGATACTGATTGGGATTACACCTCAAGGAACTATATCATATGTGTCAGAGGATTGGGGTGGCAGAACGTCGGATAAATATCTCACCGAGAATTGTGGTTTCCTTGAACATTTGATACCTGGAGATATGGTTATGGCTTATCGAGGGTTTACCATTACTGAAAGTGTCGGTTTGAAGCATGCAAAGTTGGTGATACCAGCATTCACCAAGGGTAAGGATCAGTTGGATCCTGTGGATGTGGAGAGCACACGTGGCATAGCAAATGTAAGGATCCATGTTGAGAGAGTAATTGGTCTTCTCAGGAGAACATATACCATACTGGAAGGTACATTGCCAACAGAATTTTTGTTTTGTAATTCTAATGGACCAATTGAACGCCAGGTTCCACTTATTGACAGGATTGTGAGGGTGTGCTCAGCCCTTGTAAATTTTTGCCCACCAATAGTTCCTTTTGATTAGTGAGGGTTACAGTACAATAAAGTAGTTTCTTTTGATTAGTAAGTGTTACAGTTACATTTGCGTACATAGATGTACCTGGTTGAAAAAAAAAATCACACACCTCTAAGGATCTCTGCAATTCCAAGATGGGTGGACAAAATAGCTCTGATAACATTTTTTTCAAATATGACCTTTGAGTGATATTAAAACAGATCATTCGACTTCCTAGGAGGCCAAATTTCATTCAAAATTTCAGCTGCAGTGATAGCTGAAAGTATGTTCCTTGACAAGGGGTGTATGATTTTTTAGTTAGACTGCTGCTTCGTAGAGTAACTGGAAAAGCTGCAATTGAGAAATGCAATGCAAAAAAATCTTGTTTCTTAGATTTTAATCATTATTTCTGTTCCTGATGTATTATACATTAGAGGGCCTCATTTTCGTAGTGTACTTTAATAAATTTTTACTACAGTTTCCTGTAGTAAAAATCATTAATCAGTAATTCTGTTCTTTTGTATTATATATTAGAGGGCCACTGGTTTCTCACTTTTTTACTGTCACATATCTACCCTCGTTAAATAAAGTTGATTGTTATTAGTATTACAAAAAATCATTGGGGTAATCTAGGAATTAGTGACCGAAGGCATGTTTATGCTAAGCGTCACAATGTGTAGTAAACATAGCTAGAATATTTCTAAATGTCCCCTATGATAGT
>OZ026595.1:49353596-49368596 GCA_964020085.1 Micromussa lordhowensis | reverse complement strand
GGCCTTCCCCATCCACACGGTAACCTAGGAACTCTACACTTGGTACCATGAACTCACACTTTGACTTCTTAGCTAAAATGCCATGCCTCTCCAGCCGGGTCAACACCTCATCTAATACTTCCAAGTGTTCATGGGGATTTGTTCTGATTATGATGTCATCAATACGACAACGCACACTGTCCATTCCCTGTAATATCTGATCCATGGTTGACTGAAAGAGTGCAGGGGCAGAGGCGATGCCATAGGTTAGACGTTGATAAGCATACAATCCTTTGTGAGTGTTCACAGTTAGATATTGTTGGCTATTCGTGTTCAGGTCCATTTGCTGATAGGCATTAGACAAATCAATCTTGCTGAACACAGTTCCACTTCCTAATGTAGCAAAGATATCTTCCGTATCCGGCAGCGGGTAAGGGTTATCTAGAAGGACCTGGTTCACCGACACATTGAAATCACCACAGATGCGTAGACTTCCATCTTTCTTGGGTACGCAGACAATCGGAGAAGCCCAGTCACTCCGTTCCACCTTTTTAACGACTCCTAACTTCTCCAAACGGTCTAAGTCTTCTTCCACTTTTTGGCGTAATGCGTAAGGAACTGGACGAGCTTTGCAAAATATCGGTTTTGCACCATCTTGCAACTTTATATCCGCCTTAAAACCTTTGATGGTTCCCAGTCCTTTGTCGAATACCATTTTGTGCCGGCTTAAACATCAGACAGAGTGTCGGCCTTGCTCACATGAAAGATATTGCGCCAATTTAACTTCAGTTGCTCCAACCAGTTTCTGCCTAGCAGTGGAGGGCCGTCTCCATCCACAACAATCAAAGGTAGTATCAGTTCCTGCTGTTCATAGACCACAGGCAAATGAACTTCACCATAGACAGGAATTCGGACACCATTGTAAGCCCTCACCTTAATCTTTGTACCACGTAAGGGCCACTGGTTAAACTGCTGGTCATACAGGACCTTAGGTAGGATAGACACTGTGGCTCCAGTATCCAATTGCATTTTACAACTCTTCTGATCCAACATTACTGACCCAAAAATCGGGGTGCGTCCATTTTTTCCAGAATCTTTTGCTGCAAAAATGCCCAGGACTTCATCATCTTCTGTGTCCTCATCAACCACCTCTTCCAGGTATTTTGTTTCTCCAAGCCCTTTCTTTCTACCACTTGACCTGTTTCCGGTTGCTGAATCATTGCCGGGTTTCGTCTTACATAGACTTGCATAATGACCCACTTTCTTACACTTCGTGCATACACTTTGGCGAACTGGGCAAATTTTATCCTTGCTAAAATGTCGCTCTTAACCACACTGGTAGCATCGGCCACACCGTTTTTTCCCTTTTTGCTGTTTAGGGGGCTTTGAATCAGGGAATGAGACCACTTTATTCACTCCCAAAGATTCCTCTGTTCAAGATGCAGAATCCTGTGCTCCCATTTTCGTAGCCTGAAGGTCACCTGCTTCCATCGATCGAGCTACCTCTTGCACTTTCTGAAGACTAAGATGCTCCTTTGCCAGCAATTTTTTTCCTTAATTCCGATGATCGACATTTATCAATAACTTGATCTCTGATGTCAACATCTGAGTTTGCAAAATTACAGTTCTGTGCTTGCTTTCTAAGCCTAGCTATGAATTGACCAACTGTTTCTCTCTCCTGTTGAGCCATGCTCCTGAATACATGTTGCTCATACGGTTCATTAAGCTTGGTGACAAAATACGCGTTCAGAGTACGTACCGTTTTATCGAAATCAGTAGCCGTATCCTCTTCAAATTCGTCCGTCGGGCCTGGGTCAGTTAGGGCCCAGTTATATGGTCTCGGGTACCCGAGACAACCTTCCCCCCGAGCTACCCTGGCCGAGGTAACATTTAGCTTGTTTCTTTCTAAAATTCAACCAGCCGTTTACATTAGGATCGCCAACTCGTCTCGGGGGGCGAGACAACTCGGGTGGGCGAGTTGTCTCACCTCGGCAGGTAGGGTAACCCTGGCAAGCGGGACAACTTTTCTACATATAAACGCTTTGGCTCGCCTGACCGGGACATCTCTCGGCGTGGCGAATGTCACGTAATGCTTAGATTTAGGATTTATAGCAGAAATTCGTCTTAAAGAAGTAAAAATTAACTCGGCAAAACCCACTGTGATCGAATGACCGAGAAAAACCCAAAGAAAGAGGGATATTTGCACATTTGATTATTCAGTAAGGTTTATGAATAATCATGCCGGGTTAACTTTGACTCGGCCTACTGGAACTATGTTTTCACATATAAACGCTCGATAAAGTTACCTCAGGGGAAGGGTTGTCTCGGGTATCCGAGACCATATAACTGGGCCCTTAGCGTTTCGTACAATTCCTGAACCTCTATTCCCGCGGTGTGAAGTAGCAAAGCCTTCTTTTGTGCATCATTCACCACTCCTTTGGCCACAAGAAAGTATTGAAACGATTGAAGCCATTTCTTCCAACGTGGTCCCAATGCAGACGAATTACCTTTGCTATCGAACAGAGCTACACCTTGAATTTCGATATTAACTGCCGCCATTCTTCGTTACTTAGTCAATCCCATCCTTGTCGCCAGTGTTAAATACCAAGAAACCCTCGGATGGTTTCTAAAAGGGTTCGATTGGGCAGGATTAAACCACACATAACAACAACTGTAATTTAACATGGCGAACCCTCGACAAGAACAGGTAGCCTCACTTTAATGCCCAAGCGTGCAACCGCTGGCAATACATAACACCTGGAATATCTCTTAAACTGTTGTAATCTAGAGCAGTGAGGGCAGTACCATTTCTTTGGGATGGAAACATCACCAAGAGACAGGCACGATGTGTGAAACCTGCCATATGGGCATTCCTCATTACTGCATGCAACTGTGTCTTCGTCCCGCAATAATCTACAGAAACATATGCTGTCATCACCAGGCCCTTTCACTTCTACCATGCATCGCGTTGTGTACCAGCGTCCTAGTACTTCAGGTAGAACACAGATTCGCCAGAATGCCTCCAGTTTTGGAAGAACCTTTGTCCAATGCTGTTCACCGGGTAGGATTCTGTCCATCACCAAGTGTGCATTTCCCTTGTTGTCGACAGCATATACAACAAAGTCATTGTGCCTCCTCTCTTTCAGAGTGAATAACTGCTGCTGAATTTGATAATAATAATTGTGTTCCCTCTTAAGTTTGAAAACACCATCCGTCTTAACCAAACAAAAGTTCTTGAGCCTAATATACTCTTCAAAATTTGCATCTTGGATACAAAAGGGACATTTTACTTCCCCAAATCCTAACCCACAGCAGTCACAAGAAGTGAGGAAATCTGTTGTGGCATGTAGAAATGGGTGGTCTATATTTATAAACAACCCACATTTCATGACTTGAAAGTTCACATGGCTCTTTTTCATAACTGTTTCATAAGCCTTTATAGCATCACCCTCATGTTTACAGCCATGCCTCGAGCCATGCTGGGGAATACAATCGTGCTAGCGTTGATGGGACTGAACAGGACATCAAAGTAGTCAAAGTGATATCTCATCCGTCATAGCACAAGCCTGTGCCCTTCACTGATGACATTGCCTTAATCAAACTGGAAAAACCAGTTACACTGAACGGGTCAGTTGTACATTGTTATCATATTCATAGTAGTAGTCACAAGAGAACTTCGGTTCAAAGTTGAGAGGTATTAAGTTTCTTGAAAAGGGTTCTTGATTAAGTAAACATTGAATATTAAACGCAGGAATTGGTTTGTGATCGCTTTGGATTGAAGACGAGGGGGGCGGAATTTAGAGTTAAGGGTTCTTGACCACACAATAAGTACTAACCTAGCCTTGGGTTCCCCAGAGATCGATACACCTCGTTATCAATAAAGAAATTATCCGGCCTACTTAGTTACTATGATACACCAATTTCATGTATAACGCCAACATAGTAGAAACCACTAACTCACAAATCGTCAGCCTCTCAGTGACGAGAGAAATCCTTTGTATGGAATACATGAGAGCGCTTGGTGGCCAAAACACTTGAAAAATAACAAAAAACGAAATGCTGCTTCCTGTACTGACGAGTGTAGAAAGTGTGACTAAAGTGTAAAGTTCTCATACGAGTGTAAATTCTAACGAATATACTGCGGACGTGCACGGTCATGCCAGATATTTCAAAGATGACCGAAGCTCGCCGGAAAAAATTAAGCTAAAGATAATTAAGCTCCCCGAGGATTTCCGAAGAACTCGTGAAGACTTTTGAAGAGAACCCGAAGGTAGTGAAAGTTCACTTGCATATCTCGCAATAATTTTGAACGGCATAAAAGAAAATTTAATTTACGGAACATATTTGGAAAATGACATAGTAAATAGTTTGAACCCAGGTGAACCCACGCAATACGAACTCGATACCAAAATATTTGGAAAGGCAAGGAAGCTGTCATTTGCCAAAGTAATCAATTATAATATCACTAAATACTAGCATTTTTTCAGCCTTCACACATTTCACTTGAAATAATATTCTCGGTCGACCACCTGTAAGGTAAGGTAAGGTAACTTTAGTCGTAAACGTATGGAGTGGTTGCCATCTCCCGAGCCAGGGGATCATGATAAAAATGCACGACTATTTACAATAACATTAAATACTCACAATTACTATATACATTTAGAAAAATGGAAAATTCGCTAAGATAAATTAAAGTATTCCCAAAAGCAACTAGTCCTAATATTAAAAGTACAGTTCATACACTGGCACCCTGCAAACTCCACACTATTCAAACGAGAACGAAATTGTGCCAATTTGGTCGAGGATTTGGTAATAGCTGGCAACTCATGCAGAAAGGAGTTGTGCATGGCAAGATTTGTTCTATTGTGGCTGTACCTCATTTAAGCCTCTACCTCGTAAATTATAGCTAGTTATTCTAGGTACGGTGTAAAAATTGAGAAATATAATTTGGACCGTCCAGTCTAAAACACTTAAGAAATAAAATGAGCGATTGCACGATAGGGCTTTGCTCGAGCGCGTCCATAGCAGCCATAGCTACGTAATTATCCTCTCTCCTGTTTTCAGGTAGGTAAATCTGGTAAGTCTTCCCCATTCCATCCCCGAACCAGCTGACGGTACCAAGTGCTGCATCACGGGCTGGGGCACACTGTCTTCCGGTGAAGCCTTACCAAACATTCTCCAAATGGCTCAGGTTCCGATAGTTAGCCGCACCCGCTATGATAAAGCCTACCCAGGAAAGATCCATGATTCCATGCTCTGCGCATGCCTGGACCAGGGTGGAATTGACACCTGTCAAGGGGATAGTGGAGGACCAATGGTTTGTGAGACTGATGGGAAGTTTTACGTTCACGGTGCGACCAGCTGGGGCTATGGATGTGCTCAGCCTGACAAGTTTGGTGTCAATGCTAACTTGTAATATCTATTGCCATGGGTTAACCAACAGTTGTCCAACAACTGACCTTGACTAACCGGCAATGATTCAGTTCATGGTGGGGTTAAACTTTTTTCTCCCTGTATGTAAGGAAGAATAAAAGCATTGAAATTATATTCCAGTCTTTACAGTTTGTGGTCTTTCAATCTTTACTTGATCTAAGAGGGTTTGCAATGTGAGTGTCCTATTTGGCCATTTATTCAAAATTTGGGTCTTGTTTTCTCACCCCACTCTGAACGTCTAATTTCCCTTGCTTGCCTCCCATTGCTAAAGTTAACACTTGTTTTTAAGTGGCCCTCGGGCTCTGTACTAAGTGGAAATCCTCCAATGAAGATCCAATAATATACTTTTTACAACGATCAGATAACAGCAACAAGACCAGCTTGCAAACACAACCGTAGGAAATCCGAGTGTGTTCGCAGGCTACAACAAGAGTATTTGGTTTTATCAACTGAGTTGATAATGTAAATTGGCCACCGTAAAGAGATTTGAAAGCTGACGTTTCGAGCGTTAGCCCTTCGACGCAGCGAATCTCCGACGAAGGGCTAAAGCTCGAAACGTCAGGTTTCGAATTTATTTAACCTTATTTATACACGGATAAAACATCAGGACTTAAAGTAAATACTAAAATGCCTTAATTACATTGCTTATATACTAATCTACTACTAATTAAATCTAATAACAACAAAACAATAACAAATGGCCT
Organism: Micromussa lordhowensis; assembly: GCA_964020085.1. Taxonomy (NCBI): domain Eukaryota; kingdom Metazoa; phylum Cnidaria; class Anthozoa; order Scleractinia; family Lobophylliidae; genus Micromussa; species Micromussa lordhowensis. The sequence continues at coordinate 49,362,480 of OZ026595.1, read as the reverse complement.
GCTTTCCACGAATGCCGTGTGGTTAAATTAATCATTATCAAAAAGGAATCCCCTACGGCCGGATTTAAAACTAGCAAGTGTTTGTGCTTGCCGCAGATTGGTAGGTAAGCTGTTCCAGAGCACTGCACCACTATAGCTGAAACTATTTTTTAGAAAATTGGTGCGGTGGAGTGGAAGAGCTGGTTTGCCCTCACAATTCCTAAGAGAATAGGTAGATGTTGCACTCCGATCAGTAAACATTGATTTCAGATAATCGGGGGCGAGACCATTAAGAGATTTATAGACCATATAGAGGCTGTTTTCAATTGACGTTGAAGATTAAGTTTTTGCCAGCCAAGTCTAACAAAGAGATCATCCACATTGGCATCATATGAAGAAGAGGTCAAAGTACGGGCAGCGCGATTCTGTAGTTTTTGTAGTTTAATGGAAAGAGATTTGTTGCAATTACCCCATACGACACTACAGTAATCAAAATGAGGTTGAACTAAAGCATTATAGATGCATAGGAGCGTTTCAAAAGGAACAAAAGACCTGCTTCTCTTCAAGATGCCAATGCAGGAAGCAATTTTTTTTGGAACATTCCAAGTTAAATTTTGATCTATATATACTCCAAAAGATTTCGTAAATTCTACTTGTTTTATAGAGTTGCTGTCAATAGTAAATGAAGACGGGTGTGGCTGCAGTACAGCTGAATTGTCTCAGCGGACTGTGCTAGGTAACGGCCGTCGATAAAACCAGGAACATGGAACATCCCGGAACATGCCGGAACATTCCGGAACATCCCGGAACATCGAATAATTATAATAATTATGAGAAATATATGTAAAATTAGGTTTTTTTAATTAAATATAACAAAATTAAGCAGGTATCAGCTCAGAATACATATATAAAGAAACGAAAACACACACACAAAGAAAAAAAACGAAGAAAACTGAAAATAACTTCAATGCGTGAAGGCTGGCAACTAACTTACCGGAAGTAGACTAAATCCATTCCTTGCAGTCACCGCTTCGCTATCAGTTTAATCACGTGACTGTCCCTTATTCGCAGATTTCGTTCTTCATTGAAAACCAAGACGGTGGCCTTCGAACGCTTCAACCAGACCGAAAAATTTGGTAGCCTATGGTATACGATGTTCATGTCTTTATTTAATTCATTACGTCAATTCAAAGATATGTGTATACACGAGTTCTCATGAAGAAATGGTTCTTCCCATATGGGCCCATGAGATAGAAATAAAAACTCTTTAACATTGCGTTTCTTGTCTAAAATAGATCGGACTACTCGAGCTCTGATGATTGATTTTGTTATGTCTATAATGACTAATTGCTTGTTACTCGAGCTTCCGGAAAGGTGTAAGCCTCGCCACGCGTTCCTCGTGGAGAGGAACGAGTGACAAGCCTGACATCGTCTGCGCTGCGTGGGAGGCTGAATTGGTGGGTCATAGTGCCAGTAGCCTCCCAAGCAGACGCTGTTATGGGCTCGTCACGCGTTCCTTCCTCACGTGGGGAAAGGAACGCGTGACGAGCCGCGTGGAAGGCTATAGTGCCAGGCGTTCCTAGCGAAGAGCGCGAAAACTGGGGATAGCCTTTTGCAACACGAAGTAACAAAACTACAATATAGATCGTTTTCACTGTCACGCAATAAAAAATAAATCGAAAACTATTCAGTGGAAAAAGTTAAGGAGTTGTGACGTTATAGAAGATAAAAAAATAAGACACTTCTCCAAGTTTTAGCCCTGTGCATTTCCCCAAACTTCAGATATTCGTCGAAATGTTTTGCAGAAATTTACAGAGCCCAGTATGAAAACGCCATGTTGGTGTACCTCCATGGTACACCAATATTGCGGCCGGAAAATAGTGTAAACATCTGGATCTTACTTTGGCTTTCTAGGCGACTGATTATCGGTACTGAAGAAACAGGTATTTACATAAGCACTTTTCCTAATGCTCTAGCTTCTAACTGGGCTGAAAATCGTGAGATAAGTATACATTTTTCAACAAATTTGACCGTAGCCTTGTGTCACGCACCTCCATAACTCGGAAATTCAAAATGCTCTGGTTTCCAAACGAAGCACGCTATTGAGCTGTAAAGTTGTAAACAGATATAAATATGTCACCTCTTATACCTGATGAGGATGAAAACTTCGGTGGATCTTTAGTTTTAGATTTTAGAAAGTGATGACGTCACGTGAAAACGATCTATTAATGGCTACTGGTGTGACTTGACAATAAGTTCAGACGAACACCTCAGATTTTGAAGAAATGAGAGATCTTCGTCAAGGGAATTTCGAAGGTGAGGTAAACAACGTGGAATTGGATAAGGAAAATGCTCAAGGAAGCAACATGAATACTATTGAATCGTCTAGGTTTATAACACCATAAATTTAGGTCTGTCACAAAGACCCTGCTCGATGTAGAGCAAAGGAAACTATTATTATCTCACAGTCGAGCCATCATTTATAATGCATTAAATGACAAGCTATCACATTTTATTATCTGTAAACATGAACAAATACAACGCTCCCTATCCCTCCCCTCCTCAATTCAGTTAAAAAAAACCTAATTTTACATATATTTCTCATAATTATTATAATTATTCGATGTTCCGGGATGTTCCGGAATGTTCCGGCATGTTCCGGGATGTTCCATGTTCCTGGTTTTATCGACGCCCCTAGGTAACCGCTCATTAGTCTGGCTTTCCGCCATGTTTTTTGGTTTCTTGCATCGCGTGGTGCTTGTAAATGTGTTTCAGAAGACTCAAACGGTAAGAATCAGCCTTAATACCCTTTACGAATTGTTGTAAGTGCTTTTCGTAGCAATGTTCTAGTAATTAAGTTTGTTTATTTTCATTTTTCATCACCCAGATTGTTATCTCGGGTAACCTGCATTCTTCATTCGCTACCTGTGAATAAATAACGTTTTTGTTAAGTCTTGAAACTCTTCTGGGTAAAGTTACCTTGAAGCAGCCACAATAACAATCGTTTGCACCGCCGAAATGTCCAGCAAGGATGATACGAGTTTCGGAGGAGATCCGTACGTACCACCAGCAAGTAACAACGACGAAGTTGTCGAAGGTGCACAGAAAGAAAGCGTAAGGAGGCGTCTCATGACAACGAAAGGTTACCATTACGTAATGGATGTGAAGAAGGGTAATTTGAAGGCAAAGAGAAGTGAGCTGGTGAAGCGAATGAGAGCTACGCTACTAGATAGAGGTCAGTCAGTTAAACTTTATAAATTTAAGAAAGAGTTAAGTGAGGCGCAAGTTATCTATGCCGAATTGAAAGATATTGTTGGTGGAATTAAGGAGGTTGTTAATCCTGGTGAAAGTTTGGACGAGATTGAAGTTGTCATACAAGAAACCGAACGAGAGTGGTCAAGCTTTGAAGCAAACATCAAAGCAGAAATTAGACATCTAGAAATCATTGAACAGCAGAAAATAGAGTCTAGATCTGTGACATGGAGCTCCAAGAGCTCAAGTCGTGTCTCTTCAAAAGATAAAGACAGCCTTAAATCTAAACGTAGTTCCACCAGCAGTGTCAAGACTGCAAAGTTTCAGCTGCGAAAAGAAGAAGCTGCCTTAAAGGCCAAGTTGGCTTTTGCAGAAGAAGAGCGAAAGTTGAAAGTCGAGCAAAGGAGGGTTGAGTTAATGAAATTCGAACAAGAGCAAAAGTTAGAGGAACTGAGACTGAAAAGTGAACTTGCTCAAAATCAAGCTATGCTTAATGTTTGCCTAACGGAAGAAAGGGAAGAAATGGTTGACCTTGAACAGAACTTGGACTTAGTTGCTCCAGTCGATAAAGATAAGGATATGGAGAATTTCCTCAAGTCTATTCCAGTTGTTAGTGACATTGCACAGACTCCTGTTCATCAGGATCCAATGTACACTGTGTCTCAAGTAGATGGTGCTCAGACAACACCAAGCCCCCAAAGGTGCAGTGCACTAAGCCCCCAAGCAGCTACCTTCACACCAGTCAGTAGTATCTTAGAGAAATGCATGGATAAACTAGTGGAAACAAGTAGCAAGTTAGTAGCCGCCACTGTAGAACAGAATCAAGTGAACAGACAATTAGCCATCTCTGGTCAGCTGCCTAAGATTTCAATTCCAGTCTTTAATGGAGACCCCCTTCAGTATCCTGCATGGAATAGTTCCTTTAATGCCCTTATTGATTCTAAACCCATGGATGCACAAGCAAAATTGAACTTCCTGAATCAATACCTCTCAGGGAAACCCAAACAAGTTGTTGAACAGTACCTATTAATTGGAACTGATGAGGCCTATCAGTCTGCTAGGAAATTGCTGAAAGAAAGATATGGTAACTGCAATGTTGTAGGCTCAGCTTTCCTAAACAAATTAGAAAATTGGCCAAAAGTTGGTATCAAGGATGCAGAGACTCTAAGGGATCTTTCTGACTTCCTTGAAAAGATAAAGGCTGCCAGAGAAACTACTCCTAGTCTTGAAGTGTTAGACTTTGCCAGAGAAAATGTTAAGATTCTTTCAAAGCTGTCAGTCCAGCTCCAAAGTAAATGGCGTGAAATTGTGAAGAACTGTAGAGCAAAGAAGGGAGATGGAGCTTATCCACCTTTCACTGAGTTTGCTGCCTTTGTAAAAGATTGTGCTGAGAAAGCAAACATACCTGAGCTTGAAGACCTGACTAAAACAAGGGACACTGTGAAACCCTTTGACAACACAAAAAGGTCTACCAAGGATAAAGCAGTAAATTCCTTTGCAACTCAAGGAACTGATCAAGACAAGATCTTAAAAGTCCAGAATCAGGGAAAGAAAGAAAATTTACAAGCCTGTCTGTTCTGCAAGGAACATCATCATTTAGACAAATGTAAGAAGTTTGCTGAAATGCCCCTCAGAGACAGGAAGGACTTTTTCTTTGACAAGGTTCTGTGTTTTGGTTGTGCTTCTAGTAGACAGCACCAAGCAGCATCCTGTAAGAACAAACTTGTGTGCCGTGTTTGTTCTGCGATCCATCCAACGTGTCTACACCAACCGAGAGGTAATGCTGAGGTTGTTTCAAACTGTACAAATGTTTGTACAATCCCAGAGCAGGAGAAAGGTTCAGATCATGCCATGATTGTGCCAGTGTGGGTTCGTCACATAAGTAAACCCAGTCAAGAAGTTTTACAATATGCAGTACTAGATGACCAGTCCAATGTGAGTTTTGTGTCGCAAAGCTTATGTGAGCAGCTGGACTTGCAAGGATCACCTACAGACTTGTTGCTGACAACAGTCCAGGAGCGAAATGTACATACACCAAGTAGCCGAATATGTGGACTTGAAGTGTTGCACTTTAATCGGAAGCATGCTGTGAAGTTGCCTATGTTGTTCACACGAGATTCCATTCCAGCAAGTAGGTCACAGATTCCAAAGGCCAGTGTTGCCCAGGAGTGGGAACATCTACGCCCTATTGCCGATAAGCTAATGCCATATGAACCTAATGTTGAAATCTCTCTGCTTATTGGAAACAATTGCCCAAGTATTGTGAGGCCCCGAGAAGTTGTCGTTGGAGAAGATAATGATCCTTATGGTCAAAGATCTCTCATGGGATGGGGAATAGTTGGCAAGGTTTGCAAGTCTACTAATGAAAGTGACAAGAGTGAAGCAGTCTGTAACAAAATAGTTATCAGCGAAGCCCATGAACACTTTGCCTTTTCAACCAAGGTAAAGGAAATTATCAACCCACAAAGGATTATCAAGGTTCTGGAGTCAGACTTTGTGGAAGGTTCTACAAGGAGCAAATCTTATTCAGTGGAAGACAAAAGATTTTTCTCAATTCTGGAGAACAGTGTTGTAAAGAGGGCAGATGGTCACTATGAAATGCCTCTACCCTTGAAGATGGACAGACTGTCTCTGCCATACAATCGTCAGCTTGCTGTCAAGAGATGGCACCAGTTGCTAGCGAGGTTCAGGAAAAATCCCAAGTTTCTTGAAGATTACCAAGTGTTCATGAAGGATGAAATTGACCTGTGTGCAGAGAAAGTACCATCAGACCGTCTGAAAGTTCAAGATGGAAGGATTAACTATGTGCCCCACACCGGTGTTTATCATCCAAGAAAGAAGGACCAAATCAGAGTGGTTTTTGATTGTTCTGCGCAGTTTGGTGGTGTTTGCCTTAATGACTACTTATTACAAGGTCCTGACCAATTGAACACTCTGCTAGGTATCCTTTGTAGATTCAGACAAGAAAGAGTGGCATTTATGACTGACATTAAGAGTATGTTCCATCAATTCATGGTGTCAGAAGAGCATCGGGATTTGTTAAGGTTCCTGTGGTGGGAAGATGGAGATCCGAAGAAGGAAGTTATTGAGTACAGAATGAAGGTGCATCTCTTTGGTGCTGGCAGCTCCCCTGGCTGTGCCAATTTCGGGCTGAAGAAAGCCGCAGATGATGGTGAAGCTGAGTATGGCAAAGAGGCCGCTGAGTTTATACGAAGAGACTTCTATGTGGATGATGGTCTCAAATCGGTTCCCACCGTTGAGGAAGCAGTCACCTTAATAAAGGCAAGTCAAGGCATCTGCGCCAGGGCGGGACTTAAACTGCAGAAGATCATGTCAAACAAGAGAGAAGTTCTCGAAGCATTCCCAATTGAAGAACGTGCTCAAAGTGTCAAAGAGTCAGATTTGAAGGTCGATCCACTCCCCTTGGAGCGTGCCTTGGGAGTGATATGGTGTGTGGAAAATGACAGTTTCCAGTTTCGTATTGAAATGCACGATCGTCCCTTTACACGTCGGGGCATACTTTCAACAGTTAGCTCCATTTATGATCCTAGTGGTTACGTAGCACCAGTGACTTTAAAGGGAAAACAAATTCTTCAGCAAATGTGTCGAGATAAGCTTGATTGGGATAGCCCAGTTCCAGAAAATCTGCGTTCCGAGTGGGAGAAGTGGCGTCATGATGTCGTGAGCTTAGAACAGTTGGAAATTCAAAGATGCTTTAAGCCAGAGAACTTTGGAGAGATTCAGGTGTGCGAGTTGCATTATTTTTCGGACGCGAGTCTTGAGGGTTATGGACAGTGTTCATTTCTCCGCCTTGTTAATGAGAAAGACCAACCTTACTGCTCATTTGTCATTGGCAAAGCTAGAGTTGCCCCGCTGAAGCAGCTTACTGTTCCAAGGCTAGAGCTGGCTGCAGCCACTCTTTCAGCCAAGATGAGTGAATTTCTCCATCAAGAACTTCCCTACACAGATGTCAAAGAGTATTTTTGGACGGATAGTAAAATCGTCCTTGGGCTATGTCAACAATGAAGCGAGGAGGTTTCACGTGTATGTAGCTAATCGTGTGCAGCAGATCAGGGACCTCACAAACCCAAGTTCATGGATGTATGTTGACACAGAGAGCAATCCTGCAGATCATGCTTCTCGTGGTCTTACTGCTTCCCAGTTGCTGCAGGGTTCCACAGGGTTGTTCGGACCAGAGTTTCTTTGGAAAGAAGGTGTCTTCAAGCCCCTAAAGGAGGAAGAGATTAAGGTGAAAGAACATGATCCTGAAGTGAAGAAAGGAAACGTCTTCATGTCTCGCGTGGATAGTGCAGTTACTCTCCACCCTGATCCATTCAAGTCGGACCGTTTAGCCCACATATCAAGCTGGTGGCGTCTCCTGAAGGTAGTGGCCCTATGTCTGCAACTTAAGTCTAAACTGAAGAACAGAAAGGTTAAGTTGAGCGGACAAGAGAATGCAAAGTGTGTCACACCGTTGCCAAAGGTGTCAGTTACGCTTACAGAGTTTCAGCTTGCCGAAAAGGAAGTCCTGACGATTATTCAACGTGAACATTTCTACGAAGAAATCCAAGTTCTAATGAAGATTAAAGTGGTTGGAGAAGACGTGTCAACTAGAGAGTTAGCAAAACAGAGAAATCAGACTATCAAGATGTCCAGTTGTTTGTACCGTCTGGATCCCTTTCTGGATAAAGATGGCCTCATGCGAATCGGTGGTCGCATCAAACGAGCTGATCTTCCGGCAGCAACAAAGCATCCAGTAATACTTCCACTGAAGAGTCCAATTACAGATTTGTTAATCAGGTTCTGCCATGGTAAAGTGAACCACATGGGAAGAGGAATCACTCAAAACGAGTTACGACAGCGAGGTTATTGGATAGTCGGTGGTTCTTCAGCTGTGTCAAACTGCATATCACAGTGTGTAATCTGCAGAAAATTGCGTCGCCACCTGGAGACTCAGAAGTTGTCAGATCTGCCAATAGATCGAGTTGAACCATCGCCACCGTTCTCATACTGTGCTGTTGACTTCTTCGGGCCCTTTCTAATCAAAGAGAGAAGAAGCGAAGTAAAACGTTACGGAGTCATATTTACCTGTATGGCAAGCAGAAGTGTACACTTGGAAACAGCCAACTCCTTAAGCACTTCTTCCTTATGAATGCCCTAAGCCGTTTCCTCAGTCGACGAGGCCCAGTGAGACAATAACGGTGCGATCAAGGGACAAATTTCGTTAGAGCACGAAATGAGTTGAAAGCAGCTTTGGAAGAACTGGATCAAGTGCAGTTGCAGGAGTACCTTGTGGAGAATGGCTGCGAGTGGATACCATTTCAGATGAATGTCCCCCATTCAAGTCATATGGGTGGGGCGTGGGAACGTCTTATACGGACAGTTCGTTGTGCATTGGAAACTCTACTTGTCAGTGCTGGCACCCAACTGGACGACGAGGCGTTCAGAACCCTCATGACGGAAGTTGAGAGTATAGTTAACTCCAGACCACTCTCTGTCAATCTTTTTTTTTTCTTTGAGTCTTTATTTCATCACAATGACCTGAATGACCTGAATGATCCAGAGGCACCTGAACCTCTAACTCCAAACCATTTGCTCACCCTAAAGCAGAAACTTGTGCTTCCGCCGCCTGGTAAGTTCCAAAGAACAGATC
>OZ026595.1:49343596-49346096 GCA_964020085.1 Micromussa lordhowensis | reverse complement strand
GCCCAAATCCATTGCTTCTGCTTTTAATAGCTTCTTCGCGTCTATAGGCTGGCGGTTGGCTGACAAAATCAATGGAAGACTGCTCAGGAGCTCTGCTAATATGATCACACCATCTATCATTAGGCTGTTGAATCTATCGATTCGTACTGGTAAATTTCCTAAATTGTGGAAGTGCTCCAAAATTTCAGCTTTGTTTAAATCTGGCGACCGGACAAATGCATCGAACTATCGACCTATCTCTATTTTACCTACACTTAATAAAATTCTTGAGAAGGCTGTGCATTCACAGTTGTACCAGTACTTGGTTACTAATAATCTACTCACAAGGAAACAGTTTGGATTCAGGAAGGGGTTTTCTACTGTATCTGCTTTGACATCATTTGCCGATGAAGTCCTATTGAATATGGAACAAGGTAATATATGTGGGGCCGTGTTTTTGGATTTAACCAAGGCCTTCGACACCGTGGACCACGGGATTCCGTTACGTAAGCTTTCAGAGATTGGTTTATGTGAGAACTCGCTTCAGTGGTTTCGCACTTACTCTTACATGCGGGAATGAGTTGTCGGATGAGTTGCCTGTCACCGACGGGCTTCCTCAGGGAAGTATCCTGGGTCCCTTGCTATGTATCATCTACATCGATGACTTGCCAAGAGTTCTTGGTGTCTGACACGGTGATCTACTGCTACGGGTCTTCCTCTAGCTCATGAGCTGACTGACAAGCTAAATCAAGACCTCCTGGCGGCAGCAAAATGGCTGAATGAACATAAATTAACATTGAATCTGGACAAAGCGAAATGTATGCTCATAGGTAGTAACAGGAAACTAGAGAGCAAAGTTGCTCTAACTGTATCAATTTTTTATCATTGTGTCAACAACGTTACTTGTTTTAAATATCATAAATTTTACTCAGTATCGTCTCATTCTACCTGGACAAATCATGTCGAAGATATGGCAGGTAAAATTAACCAAACGCTTGGCTTACTTAGGCGCATTAAGTATTTATTACCGTTTAGGGCGCGCATCCTTTTTTATAAAAGTCTTGTCATGCCCTTATTCGAGTATGCAGATCTAGTTTGGGGTGACAAGCATAATGTAACTTTAATGTCCAGCCTACAAGTTTTGCAAAATAAGGCAACTAAAATAATTTTACATCAACCGCTGTATTCATCTGCGTCGCATGCATTAGCGTTTCCAACGAAGATGTCTGCATGTTTACAACTGTCTAAATGGACTTATAAATCAGAATTGACTTTATTAACACAACAACATCTACATAATTATAAGACCAGAAACAAAGTCAATCTCAGACTCCCCTGCGTTTAAAGAAATTGGGGAAAAAAAGAACTGCCTATCATGCTGTAAATGATTTTAATTCTCTTAGCGAGATGATAAGAGACTCTACCAATGTAAATATTTTTGAACGACAGGTTTATAATTTTTTAATTTAGGTGTTTTATAAATTTTAAATTTGTTGTCCTGTTAGATATCTTAGTTTTTAATCTTAATTTCTGAGGTCCTTTTCGAAAACCACATACGTGAAAACGTTTCCTCAATAAAGATGATAATTTTTATTATTAACAAGACCGGTCATATTCAAAGGGCCTGTAAAGCCAAGAAAAGGGAGACACAGAGTACCTGACCCCCAGTTAATTATATGGACAGTGATTATGGAGATAGTGATAACTACTAGGATCCTTTGAGGTTCATAACATGGACAACAAGGATCGCGTGATATGGGCCAGCCCCGAGATACATTGAAGGGTGATCAAGATGGAACTAGACACAGGGTCGGCTGTGTCTGTACTCCCATACTAGCAGTATAAGGAACGTTTTGGCCACGTGAAACTAGCAAAGAGCGACATCATACTTAAAACCTACACTGGGGAGAAAATAACACCTAATGGAGAGATGAAGTGTAATGTCAAGTTCAAGGGCCAAGAAAAAGAGCTAACCCTACAAGTTAATTTGGTTTTATCAACTGAGTTGATAATGTGAATTGTCCGCCGTAAAGAGATTCGGAAGCTGACGTTTCGAGCGTTAGCCCTTCGTCGGAGCGAATCCAAAGGACGAAGGGCTAACGCTCGAAACGTCAGCTTCCGAATCTCTTTACGGTGGACAATTCACATTATCAACCCAGTTGATAAAACCAAATTATCTTGTTATACTCCCACCGACGCAGCACCACAGTTTCTTTAGAAACTTGCCCCCTTTAACCCTACAAGTGGTTGAGACACCAGGGCCAGCATTGTTTGGGCGTGTTTGTTTTTCCAAAATTCAGCTGGACTGGGGTGAAATGAAAGCCCTTAAGCTTAGCAAAGCACCGAAAGGGGGCATGCAACACAACGTAGATCAGCTATTACAGAAGTATGAGTCCGTATTTTCTGAGGGTGTCGGCACGCTTAAAGGTCAGGGGGCTGATTTAAAGGTCGAGGAGAACTGTCAGCCTAGCTTTCATAAGCCGCGCCAAGTTCCATATGCCCTTCGCCCCAAAGTAGAAGC
>OZ026595.1:49308596-49338596 GCA_964020085.1 Micromussa lordhowensis | reverse complement strand
GCCAGGATCTAAAAACTTCATTTCATGCTAGGTTTGAGGAAAACCCTAACCTTTGTGTGGTTAAGTGTCTTAGAATTCCGTTCCTTGGACCCATCAAAACCTAACAAGCTTTTGTTATCTTACATTCGTCCCCACAAACCCATTTCAGGTGCTTCCCTCAGTAGGTGGCTGACGGATATAACCTCTCGGGCAGGCATCGATACAAATATTATTAAAGCTCACTCAGTTAGAGCGTCTGCATCAGCTGCCTATGAAAGGGGTGCGTCTTTGCAGGGTATCTTACATCTTGCTGATTGATCAACCGACTCCACGTTCAGGCGCTTTTACTACAGGTCTAAACACAATTCTAGCATAACTAAGACATTGCTCAATGTGCAAAGTTTACCGATTCAGTGAACATGACCCCTTTAAAAACACATTGTTATATGAGGCGACTGTTCTGAAGTATAATCACAGATTATTATGCTAGGGCCGCTTGCGGCCTGCAGTATTATTACAGTATAAGATGGATTATTATTCAACAAATTGTAACACTATCCAAATATGGATTTTCGATTCGCTCCGTTTTCAAACGCAAAAATGGCGTTTTCAAATTTCTCCAGTTTGAAGAGCGTTTTTGAAAAGCTCCGTTTTCGTGACGGAGTAAAGTAGACGGTAGGCCTAAGCGTAGTCTCCTCCGCAGCCGTTATAAGCGTTGCGTGACGACCCTAATAACGGCTGCGAAGGAGACTAGCCTAAGCGTGGACAGTGAAGTGTGAACGGGGCTTTAGTCTGTATTGTCACGACTTCGAACACACTTACACAAAATAGAATTTATAAATGTGCATCTGAAAAGCTGGATAAAATTAAGACATTTTTCGTAACAGCGATAAATGTGAATAATAAATGTGACCCCTTTTATAATGTCTGACCAGATCAACGCTTGATCGCGTGATTCCTTTGCTCGTCAAGGCTATAAAACTATATCTGCTTATGAAGCTTTGGCCAATCATAATCGTTCCTTTTGCGCCTTCCAAAGATAGTACAAGGCCTAATTCAAATCGCTCTTCACTGGTCACACAAGACAAATCTAAACTAGTACTACAGGAATGTGAAGTTCGACGTTGGAAGCAATAAATTCGACAGTAACTGTTGCCGTATCGTCGACGGAGCTAGTCGATCATTTGACGGAAGTTTCAAAGTTAATTTTCCACCTCGAACTCCACTTGTGCCGAATCGAAAGCATAAACTACATGTAGGCTGATTTCATATTAAACTATGTCACGGCAGAGACCTAGTACGTACTCTAGTTATGTTTCTTTTCACGGAAATCAGATCAAAATGATAATACAAATAAGGAAAAATATGGAAACTATCTTGTGGTAAGTGACTTACAAATACGTTGTGTGATGTGAAATACAATTCAGAAAACATATTTCTTTAGTTCAAGGCTTATTACTTGTAAATGTTCTTTAAAAAATCTTCCATAATTTTTGAAATAGAGTATAGATTATCGTTGACAATCTTCTCCTTTTACAACAATTTCGTCAAACGCAAGAAGGAAAGAAGAGTTCCGCGCGATATCGTACAAAATTCATTTAGATTTCCCTATAATATTACATGTGCATGTTATCATGATCATAAAACTTTCACTTCAGGCGAAGGATGTTGTTCTTCTACAGAAGCACTAACATGCATTTCAAAATTCATAAATAATTGTAAGAAATGTATCCAAGGTTTTTAAGTAAACAATTCTCACAACGTCCGAAATTGTCAGGGTAAGTTCTTAGTGAACAAAGCAACCGTGTCTTAAAGCTCTCTACAGATCAGTGGAAGTTTAGCATTTGGTGCAGCGAAGTCCACGATTTCACAGCCAAAAAGGTATAAAACTACATCTGCAAGCGCTAACCACTGTTGAAATGTCCTCTTTGACTTGGTACTGGTCCCCTCTTGCATCACCCTTCCCCCTCTCTGAATTTCATTTGTAACAGTGCAAAACAGTGCAATGTGATTTGCAGATGAGACTATTGATAGCTTTCAAATTGTTACCAATGTCAGTCAGCAACGCTTTTTAACAAGCCAGCCATCATACAGGTTCATCCTGCAACATCTAAGTCACTGTCATTTCCAATACAGGCGTATAAACATGTACCAGTTGATTTTTTTTGTGCATACTTATTTGTTTTCCCCTCAACCAGTCTCTGCTTGAATGTAACGCCTCTGGAAAAAACCGTGCAACAGATCAAACGTGGTAAAGCTGATTCCAACAGCGATGGGTCCCTTGACCCAATTCATACTGAGTCCCTTGTACAAGCCCTTTCTTAATCCTTCCGTCGCATAGACATACTTCGCTGTAGTCCACATTTTTCGATACTCTGGCCGTGAAGGCTCAGAAATCCCATTGGTCTGCATTCGCCGACGAATTATATCCAGTGGATACGTAGCAGATTGGCCACATAGTCCTGCACATGCGCCAAATAAAAGTCTGTGGAGTGGATGGAGTTTCTTCTGATGAAAGTAGTCAGAGTAAAGTTTTTTAAGTGTTTCATAAGTAAAGAAGCTTATGCCAGCATAAGGTATTATTCCCATCAAGGTGGGGAGCAGGCCTCTGTAATAAGCTGGAAACCCTTCTTCTTTGTAGATTTTGGTGAAAATATTCAGCCCAGTGTACCTAACGAAATAAAAAAAATTCTTAAAAATTAGGAGCTATTAACAAGTGGAGATTTCAGAGATTTACGAGATATGTCCAGGTTTGATCCTAATTAGATGCAGGCGAATTTCAATAAGCGTCATGAAGTGTCCCCTTGCTCTTCTCCCCAACTTTAACATCACTCGTTTCTCAGAATACAGACAATTAATGTCACAAAGTGTCCCCCAAATGTTGCTCCTCGAGTAAGGATTAACAGCTGCATTTACCCTAAGATAAAAATAACACTAACCTTTACCCTACCCTTATTGTTAGAAAGAGGTAGCAAAGGCTTAGACTTAAAGGGACACTTGTGTTAGATGTCAAAATTCGCCGTGCATCTAATTAGGGTCAAACCTGGACATAAGTGCTTCCTGATAGCTTCCAGCCCTTGTTACATTCTTTACTATAAAATAGTGTGCGGTAATAGAACATTTCTCTGTACTTCTTCCAGTTCCTACCACCTCGAAATTTGCATTTCCCACCTTCTCTTCAGTTCTCCCACCTCCTTATTTCCCTGGTCTCCACCAGCTTGTTCCCCGGGCTATCCAGTAAGGAGTTCTGTGTACATATATTTCCTTGTCCCAAATAACCTCTCAAGTTACATATAGTCTAAATGGAATAACTGGACCTCAAAAAACCTGATCACTGTCAGATTGTAAGAGTTTTTTATGTGCTGAGGGTGTATTTATATACAAGCTTGGAGTGAGCACTGGGATTGCCTAGTCCCTAATACATGTCAAGAGGGATTATAATATTTGTAACTTATTTTAAGATTTTCTTTGATAAAAAATAATTACCTGTTCTTCTGTGTGATAGCCAGTCTAGCTCGAATCATATCTAAAGGGTACGTAAATGATGCAGCTGTAATGCCTGCTAAAGATCCCGCTACAAATCGACGCACTGGAGGCAATGGTCTAAAAACAACACAAATGGAGAGATTATTTAGATAAAGAATTCTTGTTGATGAGCTTGCAGAAGACGTGCCAGTGCATCAAGAAAAAATGTTGCACCAGTCAGAAGAAAAGCACTAGGACAGTGAAGAAGGTGGAACGAGTAAGAATAAAACCCCTCAAATTTGAAATGTTCTATGCAACCTTATTTTTGGATAAATATTAAAAATAATGTATATATGCTGCTTTCTATATTATGTCACTTAATTGGGCATTGTGATGTTTGAGTTCAGAGTAAATGTCAGAACAAAATTTCTTGTGGTTTGTAAAAGGTACAGGTAATCATAACTCTGCACACTTCTAGTGAACATTGTGTAACTGTGTAAGGTTTCACGATTTTGAAGTTCATGTATATCTAAATAGACCTTTTTACCGATACGGCGGCCATCTTGAATTCTATTGTTTTGACTGAGAAATTATGGGCTGCCGAGGGGGCAATCGCTGGAAAATTTATTGTATACACAGCTTTCAGGATAAATTTTTACTGCTTGTCTCTCATATTCCATAACAAATATTACAAGCGTTACATCTTTCCGTCACGATATTTGGCAGTTGTTCCTATGGTTATCGAAAAATTATTGTTAAAAGTTATCACGCCACAGTATTCTTTTTAATTGTTTCTCATCTGCCCCCTGGGCATCCCATAATTTCCTCGGAATTCAAGATGGCCGCCGTATCGGTAAAAAGGTCTATTCTGAATAGATAATTTGGTTTTATCAACTGCGTTGATAATGTGAATTGGCCACCGTAAAGAGATTAGAAGCTGACGTTTCAAGCGTTAGCCTTTCGTCGGAGCGAATTGCACCGACGCAGCAGCAGTTTCTTTAGAAAATTGCCCCCTAAATTCTGAATACATTGAACATATTGATAGTTTCCATCTGCATTTGAAACAACTTCAACTCTGACAATTTAACAAATCGACATCAGCTTTCCATGCATCTGTCCTGTTATTGATCATGAATTTTGTCATAACATTGTCAAAGTAGCTGTGGATCCACAAGGCAATAGCCACAGACTACCAATATTGTCAAATTGTCCGCTCTCGCTTGTAACATGTCTGTCCGCTTATTGACAATGAATTTCAATGAAAGAATTTCTACAGTTATTGTAAAAGCTATCTTGGATGGCAGTAAGTGCACTACATGTATTATTTTAATGTGAGTTTTTTTCAAAATCTTTTTCGTAAAGGATTTGTCTCACTACAGCTGTAGGTGCTGATGAATACAGTTTGGCTGTGCTTCAGCTGTATGTTTCTTCATCAACTTTTAGTCAAAAAAGCAAAATAAACATGTGATTGTGAATTTATAAAATCAAAGGTGAGAGAGGACACCCAGATTAATTTTTCCTTCTGCACTGTAGCTCACAAGTTTACGTTCCCTTTTCAACCACAAATTATTTTTGTCTACAATGTACATGCTGTCCAATTTGGAAATTACTTGATGAAAAAGATTCCAAGGTCAGCCAAAACTTGATGAGGCTCGGATGTGCATGTAGAGTAAGTCCAGTTGGGCTGTAAGAGGGATTAATTGTTTTATGGATGTGGTTGTATTGTATGTGGTGTATGAAACTGTCCATGTTACTTGGAATGTTAATTTGATTGAGCAAGCTTACCCTTTCTTGTCATCCTTTCTAAGCAACTGTTTAAACTGTTCATGAGCTGTAAACTGCAGAGAAGCATACGGAATGATCCGTGCCATTGTTGCACTGTTTCCTCGGAAGAGACCAAGGAATCCATTTTGTAAATATGTTTGTCTTAATACACCAACAGCTCCCTGACATTAAGGTAAACAATACACAATAAATTCTGTGTAAATTGGTTCGATGTACAATGTAACTAATTTAATATAATTATAGTTGCATACATGTACATGTACTTCTAACTATCAGAAGTTCAAAATGCATTGGAAAACAACAGTTGCTTCATACATGTATATTTTTTCAGTGGTGGCTTCAACATGTTGAGCACAGATGGCTACATACAGACTACTGTACTAGAGGTCTGCAGTACATTATAGTTTGATAACTGATGCGAGGTGACACCAATCAGATCACACTGTAAGCTTGCCAGACAAACAGTTATCATTAGTACATGTATCACGTTCTAGCAAAGAATATTAATCGCAGTGTATGGTTTTGTTTTATTTGTTTTATACTTCACACAACACTTTGTTAACTACACAATGTAGGTAAAAGAACACTTGAATTGGCTTACCTTTACCGAGAACTGTCTATTGGAGGCTATAAATAAACAATAATATCACTACATTAGTGTACACTAAATAATGTTTGGATAGCCATATGGATAAAATGCACTATCATGATACCATACATACATGTACATGAACTTGTACAGCAACATGTATTAAACATCTCCTAATGCACACTTTTAAGAGACAACAGAATCTGTACAAGTTTGTAATCTCTGCCCCTACAATATGGACATCTCCATACATGTAATATGCCGTACGATTGGCTCTGCTCCTTTGGTGTCCATTTATAAAGAGACTGGACAGTATTCATCTTTAGAACATGTTAATTGCGAGTACAGTGTATTAAATTAATATGGTAAAAAGTCTTCATTGCTTTTAAATGAATTATTGGTTCTATAACAATCATGATTTGTTTTCTCTTTCATACACGCATTTTATCAATCTAATAAACAGCTAATGCTGGTTTGATAGTCTTTAAACTATGGGAGACTAAACTGTACCTTAACTGTAACATGTATGTCATTTGCATGATCCCTATGAAACATTTGTTCTGTTTACTACTACCATAGATGTAGGATCATTAAAATTATGCTGAAAGTAACATTGCATGCATGGTGCTATAACATGTCAATAAACAGGCAGTAATTAATACTACAATTCATATTGTGAAATAAACAATAATTTAAATTAACATCAATCAAAGGAAGTATTTTTAAATTAAAGGGTATTTTGCTGGTGACGAGGAAGATTCCTACATGTACTGTATATGACGGAATTGTCTTGTTGGTGTTTAGCTTCAGATCTTTACCTTGAATAATTGAAATTATTTATTAATACAATGGAAGAAAAATCATGGTGATTGAGTTCTAGCAAGGTGACCAGCTTATGAATTTGGCATCATCATTTGAATTCTCCAGAAGGTTTGAAGAGTTATTACATGTACATGTACATGTACATGTATATTATTCATTTTCTATGGATTTTCTCCATTCCACATTAAACAAAAATTTGATATCCTCACAATTTACAGTCACATGTGCTAAGCTTTTCCTCTTTTTGACTTTTTTTTGCTTTGTTACCTGCAGAACTGTACATGTAGTACTTTCAATTGAATTGTTTGCACTGTAGAGACTGATTTCAAAAGCAAAGAGGGTTCCAAGACAATTTCACACATAAAATTACCAATGATGATACCTGTATGAAAAGAGAGAACTTCTTTAAGTGCTACTGCAACCAAAAATGCACCTTTCCTCTTCTCCTCAGATGTTGAGAGTACTTACCCTAAGTAACAAATTTGCCAAATCTTAAGGCAAAATTCCAACAAGAAGTATTATAATTTACCCTGTATATTCGTGACCGAAACGCCCGCCATTATTTGACCTACAGAACTCTGTGCAAAGAAGAAGAAACTGGGTCGAGAACGGAAGTGACGTCAACGTCACTCAACAAAATCTAAACAAACGTGGCTAATTTGGTATGCCGAGAGAGTTGTTGTTCTGGTTCTGCAGGAAAGAGGGAATAAAATTTGAAAGAATTGTTCCCTAGCTTTCTTTTGCGTGTTTCTTGTAAAGGCATGCCTTCGCGATTTTGTGTTGTGCCAGGATGCAGTAATGTTTCTGATATATCAGCCGGGATTTCTGTCCATACATGTAAGTCACCGATAGACAAGACTCTTCGTGCGAAATGGAAAGCTTTCGTTGGCACACATTGTGCACATTTCAAACCAGATGGTCGCTTTGCTGTTTGTTCTGACCATTTTTTGCCAGATTTGTTTGAAAGGTCAGTCCATGTGGATGCTGCTGTTAGAAGGCTAAAGAAAGGTTCCTTTCCAACCATATGGAAAAAACCTGAGAAGCAGGTCGTCACATGGTGAGTAGCACTGGACTGATTTGGTTTTCTAGAGTTTTACTCTCTGAACGCTCTGTACAATACGTGGGATAAATAAAGGTTGCAAAATTAATTTGAATAATCGTTTTCAGGTATAAGAACTGCGATTACTCGTAATTGTTAACTTACAACGCAAAGATAAGTTGAATGTTCTGAGCATGCACGTGGAAGTTGTGATAAAATGTTAATCAGTATTTCGACATGTGAAACTTTTGAAATCAGTATCCAGGACAATCCTCAGTGCTTTGCTTTTGCTAGGTTGTGTTCCATTGGGATATTTTGGAAATGGAGCGAGGTTGGGTTGACGGGCTTAACACAACTCTCGCTGTTTCGTGATGTTAACGTCTGTGACCTTTAGTTTAGCTTTAACAAGTACCGGTATGTCTTTTAGAGATTTACATGTACCTTTCCTGTAAGAAACGAAAGGTGGTTCTCTGTATATTTCTCTCGGCAATGGTTGATTCTCTAATTCATGCCACTAGCTCATTAAAATATTTTTAAGATTGGGCACTGATGGATTGTACTGCGTGACAAAAGGCATTAATCCGCACAGTGTAAAATGAGGTTGACTAGCCTACACTGTACACGACTACATTTGTACATTTACGGTCCTGTTCGGTCTCTCCTTTTTGTTGCTTCACTCGTGTTTATGAAGGGCACTTCATACTGTGTTATAAAGAGGAATTTTTAGTGGAGCTGACCCGTTAGACTGTGCAAAAGCACATTTTGGAGGTCATACATGTAGGTCTGCATGGTTTCTGCTGTTATCAGCATGTTGCTTTGCCGAATTTAACACCTCCGAAATTTACAACATGTTTATGCATTGTCTAGGCTCATTTCTAAAGCAAGATATGTCTCCAAGAATTAGCTTTCAAGGGACAAAATATGAAAACGGTACTCCTGAAGTTCCTCTTCTTCATGTGCAGAACTTTCTTTGTACGCTGCGACCTCTCCTCCGGTCACAGGTAGGTAGGTAGGTAAAGTCTGCATACGAGCCTAGTGGCTCATCAGGCCGGAGCTTATCCCGGTTTCAGTAGCATGAAGCGACTAGGAGTATTTCTACTCCCCCCTGGATGGGATGCTAGTCCATCGCAGGGTTACTCCCAGCATTAAATTCGCCGGTACCCATTTATACACCTAGGTGGAGAGAGGCACTGTGAGAGTGAAGTGTCTTGCCTAAGAATACAACACAATGTCCCTAGCCGGGGCTCGAACTTGGAGCGCTCGCTCCGGAATCGAGCGCACTAACCATGAGGCCACTGCGCCCTCACTCCTCCGGTCACAAGGGGCTCCAAACTCTAATCGTAAAGATAACCTTCGCCATTATCGTCTGATGGATCTTTGGGGAAGGAGAAATTTAACTCCGAATCGTCATCGGAAGAAATAGAGGGAGAGTTTGAGTGTGAAGACATGCCGAATACTGCGTGTTTGTTGTTGTTCACGTTGCGAAGTGAGTCTATGACGTCATAACCAAAACCCCTGTAGCGATTTCCGCGGGCTCTCCAGTGTGTTGTTCGAGCAATGGCGGAAGGATTTTTTATGTTTTCGCTGTGCTGTTTTTAAGGAATAACATTGTCAAATTTGAGAAACCTACGCTTATTCTTATAGTTTAGGGTCTAAATGTGAAGTTAACACCAGAAAAGTGGGAAAATAAAATGCAAAAATTTCATCGCAGTAGCACTTTAAATTGTGAAAGGTCTTAAAGTTAAAGTGAAGTTCAAGGCATTGAGTACATTATACTGAGGTCACGTCATGCTAACGTACATGTAAAGACATAACACTAGTTCCCATCCAGTCTTGCTTTCTTTTAAAATCACGTGAAGTTTCCCTGGCATGTAGGACACAGAAGGATACCAAGCAGTTTCAGGCATCAAAAAAACTGTTTGCCTGTTGTGCATCTACATGTTCGCAAGCCTGTGCATATGACACAGATTGTTCACCCAACAACCTGGCCGAAAAGAACACTTACAACAAAAGTATTAAGACGGTAATGAAATTGCCATACCCGGTCTGTTTAAGCGTTCAGTACAAACCTATCATGAACTCTATCATTAATTTTTTAACGTTAACCTATCATGAACTCTGCAGCAACTTAAATTTTCATGATCATTTCATCAAAATTCAGAAATCACTCAAGCTTACTTTGAAAGATTATCTTTGTCCGATCCAGAGGCGCAATGGTCGTCTTTGCAACCGCTCCAGCGACGGCTCCAGCACTCAGGGAGCTGATTACTTCTTTAAATTCTTTCCGTATGTTTATGTCCTCGTTTGAAGAGTCATAAACGTCCCGTCTATGACTCCTCAAATACCACTCACCGTGTGCTATCTGACCATGCTGTTCAACGTCTCCGTGAAGAATAGGCTCCTTATTTTGCACTTTAACCATTTGATGTAGTAGTACTTTAAGAAACCACATAAAATGCATCCATTGTCATGCTTTTAACTACAAGCAACTCTCACAAAAACTGTGTGATTTCACCCACAACCTCCCAAACGACCCCGTGTCCGCCATGTTGTTCCACAACTCTCATTCAGTGGAAACTGGAAACTAACGTGATGACGCAGCTACTACTGAGTAATTTGTATGACGTCACATTCATTGTGAAATATTGTCACACTAGGCGGGAAGGGATGACGAAATCAAATTCGCTCGCAAAGGAACATGAACCGTCGTGGCTATAAAGTATCCATAGAGATTCTCGAGTATTACTAGTATTTCACCGGAGGTACGTTGACAATTTTCGAAAATGAGCGTGAAGCTATGTTTTTACGACATAAAAGTCATAAAAGAACTAGCATTTCAAATAATTATAATTTCTTTCAGCTTTACTTATGATTACAATTTTTAAAAATTATGCAACTCACGTCCGGTGTAGTGGGATCGGATAAGGATCAATGATCGAGATCACTCAGATCATGATCCTCTATCTAGGTCGAATTGGAAATGCTAGAGAAAAACTGTAGAATCTGAAAAGAATAATAGAACTCTTGGAGCAACCATCAACAAATTTTGAAAATTCAACCAACATAGGAGGCGAGTGCTCAGAGAAATATCACAGGCTGTTCTGATGTCGAAGCCAATCAACAGATTAGCTGGGCGGTGTTAAAAAGGGGCTGACTCCCCCCGTCAATCTCGCAATAACCAACCATGAAAAAGCATGTGCTGTGACTAAGAGGTAGCAACTGAAAGGTTCTTTTATTATTATTTTTATTATTTATTACAATCAATGGATTAAAAACCAAAGGATGAACTGTAAAAGAGTCCTAGACCCCATATAAAAACAGATCACCTAAAAATATATAAAAACACAATAGAGCAATAGTTACATAAACTACTTCTCTCGCTGAAAGTAAGTTGTTTTGAATCAGGGTAATCAATGTTTGAAGAAGGTGTCTGGAACTGGCATCTCATCGTCAAAGCAAACACCACCCTTATTTTTCAAGCGCGCTAGCCATGTCACGAAATGCCAAGCATAACGCGACCGACTCCAAACCATGCAGACAAGTTCCAAAAATAGAACTTTATTCAGTACTTCTCCCTAATTTAGAATATCAGGGATAGGGCAAGAAAAACTAGCAGATTTTTTTAAACCAAAATACAAATATATAACCTTGCGATGCGCGATATCACTGATTAATTTTTTTTTGTCTTCGTTAATCTTGTAGATAAAGAACTCACCAGGAAACGAAACAATCTGCCAGTAAATGTTTTGGTATCACCATGGTGAATTTATTTAAATCTATTCGTTTTGATAAGCCAGCTTTAGAGTAAATAAAACTATAGTGTGTGAAAATCGAAATTCAATAATGGTTTTGACGACCGGTTTAAATGCCGTGAAATTGCTAAATAATAAAATTTGCATGGTTCCTCGAAGGGTTATTGTTTCTTCACAGGTCTGCTATTGGCTGGCGGGAAACTGTTGTCTTGTTGCTGTGGCAACGAAATCCAAAATAAGCACACGTTCGCCATCTTGTCTTGTACAAATCTCGTCCTTGTATTGCTACCTCTATACATATTGTTGATCTTTCGTCAAAGGTTGATAGTTGTGTTTTCGGAAGAATAATCCGCCTACAGTTTATGCGGGCCATATTTCGTTTTAAAATTTCACTCCACTAAGCGGGAGGAGGGTGAGTAAACGATAGAGATTGTGTTTGATCGAATGATAGAATCACATATTAAGCTTAATTACGACTTCTCCGTACAACAATCGGTTGTTATCCGTTAAGGGTTCACTATACTGATCATAAACATGAGACTTGGTAATTGTTTTCTTTCGTTTGGTAATAATATTGAATTTTCTTTCATCACGGAATCGAGCGCCAAAGCTAATTAGACTTCTCTGGAAGAGCGGTCAGCTCCTTCGACGTTTTACTGCGTTTTACAAGAGAGTTGCGTCGCTGATTTCTACAGTCTCGCACAGTTTAGTAGCTGAAGGATAACGAATACTTCTAAAGAGATAAATAATCGCAAGTGACTTTTTTTCAGAAAGTGTATCCGAAATCAAATGGGCTGCGGATCATCACAGCCGGTGGCACCTGAACAAAATGCTGTCCGGAACGGAGACGTTAAAAGAGAATCGCCTCCGCCGCAACAAAATGAACAACAGAATCAACAACAACCACAAGAGATTCGACAAGAAAGCCCCCCGCTAAAGAGAAACGACTCGGCCAAGTCTAAGAGTAGTAGCAGCTCGAGCAGTAGCAGCAGGTCAAGCAGTGCTAAGTCAAAGAAGAGTCGCCCTGAAACTGCTCCGGGAGGGAACACGCCAGTTCAAGTCGAGCCTGTAAAAGCCGATGTGCAAAATACGGAAGCTCCTGAATCGAACAACAACAAAGACAGCGAAGAACCGGCAGTCGTCGAAGAAGTGGCAAAGGTAGAGGAAACTCCCGATGAAACGACAACACAAGGTGCAGCTACTGAAGACCAAGAACCCGAAAAACCGAATTTCAGCGAGGATGTTCTTAAAGAATTTGTGGAAGTGGAAAATCAAGTAAAAAGCTTAGAGGAAAAGGGTGCCGTGAACGGCTATCAAACAAAACACGCCAGGCTAGTCGAAATGCATAAGAATCTTGTCGAGTACCAGGACAAAGTGCAAAAACTCAAAGCCCAAACGTGAGTATTAAGAATATGATGGAGGTATTGTTTAATTTCTTCAAAAATTGATGTGGTAGTTTTTAATATACATTTGTATCAAATGATGAAATACTGTAATTTAAATTATTTAGATGTGGTATAAGCCTCTCCACTTAAAAGCACCCCCGCCCTGGTTACTGGCCCATCTACCTGCAAACCACAAAATAGTCATCCGGTTGTAAGCCCTCCCCCCTTCTAGCTCTCTATGTTTTGAATTTGTTTTATCGTGATGTTTTATAGCTTTATTACCAGTAAATCAAAAACTGTTTTCAATCAACATGTGCAGCTGTAGTCTCCTCCAAAGCTGTTTTTCGGGATGTCACGCAACGCTCCCCCCCAAAAAAGGGCTGGTCACAACCGAACAACATTCCTTTCACGAAATTAGCCAATCACAGCTTCCGTTTCATTTTCAAAAATGCTTTCGTGCCAAATTTGCCCTTTGAGGCTTGTCCGATCAGAGATCGGTTTTTATCTCTCCATCGCCTGGTAAGCCGAACAATGGTTTTAACACGACACGCAACACAGTCAACAGACTTGCGCGTAAACAGCTACGTTTGAATCATGTGGTGTCAGAATGAACAAAAGGAGGAATAAACCTATTTAGAAAATAACCCAAAGCAAATACGCATGCTGATTGGTTTTAAAAACCATGTTTCTATAACTCGATAGAAACAAGGCAATTAATTAGCCTTAAGGGAAAGAGGTGGGGTGGGATGGGGTAGGTACTTGTGAGCTCTATGTAAAATGTGTTGCACACAATTTGATAATTAGATTAGTTATTGTTTAGTGAAAAGAAAATTTGCATGTAATCGTTGATTTTAACATTTTAACTTTGTCTTCTAACCCTAATTAGTATAAATTTACCGTAGTCTATTGTGAATCCATGAATTTGATTGGCTATATTACCATGGACTATCTGCTGATTAAGTCAACAGTTACGCATCAGTGCACATCGCGCGTCACTTTTGAACCTAATGTAACATAATAAAACAGTTCTTTTCTACGCGATACTTGACTTTTTTTTCTTTTTATGCAATGAGACTACGGTAAATTTATACTAAAACAATCAGACTACTCGCCCTCGTTTTCTACGAGCGATAGTCAACTCGGCTGCGCCTCGTTGACTATCTGCTCGTAGAAAACTCGGGCTCGCAGTCTAATAGGCAATTGCAGAAACGTGAGAGGACTGGGAAAGAGTATGGTTGTTTTCCGTTTGTTTGAAAAACTAAGATATTCAAATGAAAGATGAACTAAATTTGAGAGTATTTACCAAGAATAGAAGTATTTAGAGAAGGAAAATTGCAAAATGGTAGCTCTTCAAATATCACCTAAAATAGAGAGTTTGTATGGATTGGGTAGACAAGCCACAAAATTATAAGGATTTGTATGGAATTTTGCAACTTTTGAGATTCTCCCATTTAGACAATTTTCAACTGAAAACTCTCAAACTTAGCTGGGTAGCTTTTCATTCAGTAACATTTCAGTTGCAATGTTTAGATTTTTAATCTAATCAATATAAGAAACTCGTCCCAGTCCTCTCACGTTTCTGCAATGGGCTATTGTTAATTATTCATGATCCACAAATAATAGCAAAGCGCGCGAGTGACGTCATGACTCAGACAAGACTCAGACAAACAAACCGAGGTGGCGGACGATTTTCCTAAAACCCTTCCTAAAACAGCCGGTGTTCCTAAAACACATTTTTGAAACGAAAACTTCGCCTAGATCCCCTCTAGTTTTCTCAGAATACGCTGATGTTGCATGAGCCTCGTGGGGGATATAATCATTTGCATTCTATTTTTAGTCCTCGCGCGCTTCGCTATTTAAGTTTAAGAGACAAAGGAATTTCATTTTGACCTACAACATGTACGTTGGAAAAGAAAACATCAAGCTCTTAAGAAACAATGGTTAGTCTAAAGCGATAAACTGATCTTTTGCATTTGGAGTCGAACAAGTGCTCCCAAATTAAAGACTATTTCATTTGCAACAAAAGGTGGTTGTATAATTTGATCCATTGATATTGATCTATGACAGCGGCTTTTAATCAAAACTTTGCCAAAAATCATGTGCAAGCGTTTTACTCAAGAAGTGTTTTTCTTTGCAAAGAATTATTTTAAATTAACATATCGTCTCATTTTTAGTGCAGATCAGTGCACTATTGGGATGGTTTGGGGGTGACAGCCCCTAGCCAAAGCACTTATGGCAATAAGGCACTATGGCACTAAGGTGTAAACTTTAATGTTTGTATAATTAATTAATTTCAATTAATTAGCCTTAAGGGAAGGAGGTGGGGTGGGAATGGGGTAGGTACTTGTGAGCACTATGTAAAATGTGTTGCACACAATTTGATAATTATATTAGTTATTGTTTATTCATTTGGTGAAAAGAAAATTTTCATGTTAAAATAAATCGTTGATTTTAACATTTTAACTTTAATTTGTCTTCTAACCCTAATTATTCATGATCCACAAATAATTAGGTTTAAGAGACAAAAGAATTTCATTTTGACCTACAACATGTACGTTGGAAAAGAAAACTGGGCTGTTCATCATCAAGACATTCCCAAATATTATGCAGGCTTTCTTCTCTGTACATTCAATTGTTTTAGTTCTCTTTCCTCACTCAACCTTCAGGAGGCTGAGCTGCAGACATCCAGTAATTAAAAAATTAAATAACAATTGACCGTTTGAAATATCATGAGTTGGCTTAAAGCCTTTTGATTTTACTAGCTTTGCTGAACTGTCACTGACAGCTGTAGATAAATTATGTGAACAGTGCATTTACAGTTTCTTGACTGGACTGCTACTGCTTTGAAGTAAATATTAACACCAAGCCAATGACTGTAGGCTAGGTTAAATCTGTTTTAGTCTATATTTTTGGCCACAAGGCTGATTGGCTAACTGTAGTCACAACCAACAACAACAACAACAACAATCTTTTATTCGTTTACAGGTAAATAATCGTTAATCCCCTGGCTCCGCAGATAGCAGTGCTAATCGAGGCGGGCCAGGAAGTACACACTTTAAACTACATATGAATAAAAATTAGTAAATACCAGAACAGGTTAAGTCTACGGAAACAGCTAGGTAATTAATTGAGGTTGACTACGCAATGTGTTATGAGAGGAGGATAAAATAAGACAAAAATGAATAACATAAGATAGATGAAACAAAGCTTGAATAGCTATTAAGAGTATTTTCTAACTTTTGAGATGATGGATTCTAAATCTTCGTAGGAGTCTTCAGATTCTAATACATGTATATTAAACAAGATCATACGAATTTTCCTTTTAAAGATGAGTTTTGGTAGTGTTCGGAGCTTAGTTGGTATCTCATTCCACAGTTTTGCGCCAATTACTGAAAAGGATTTCCGTTTAACTTCAAGGTTTGATTTTTTAATATAAAAGTTGTCGGAAACTGAAGATCGCGTATTATATGAATGAATTTTTACTGTAGGGATGAACAAATCTTTTAACTATGAAGGGATAATATCATTGCTCACATCATGCATTGTTTCAGCTAGCAATTTATAATACAAAAAGTGAATAGGTAGAGTGTGTGCACGAAGAAACAAAGGAATGGCGTGATCACACCTGTCAGCGAAGCACATGAAGCGGAGAGCATGTTTTTGGAGGATTAGAAGCTCATTTAATTGAGTTTTGCCAGTTTGACCCCAAGCAATTAGGCCGTATCGTAAATAATTAGGAACAACAAGGCTCTTGTATATACTAAGAAGAGTATGGAAGGGAACAAAATGCCATATCTTTGACAGTAATCCGATAGTTTTGCTTTTATAAAGCCCCAAGATAACTACTGTACAATGTACCATACTCTCTTTTGGGATAGTCATCATAGAGCCAAATGTGCATTATTTACTTACATTTGGGGCTAAACATTCAAGGACAGTCTGACTCTGTAATTATGTCTTGGTTTGTATGTGTATGTATATAATTTAAGACAATCTGTAACATTTGTACAGGCTGTAATTGAGAACTCATTTTAATTTACTTGATTTCTTTTTCCTAAGTGCCAAAGAATATCAGGATGTTATAGACATCAATGCAGCATACAATATACGATCATTCTTTGTTGGTCAAGCTCAGCTCAATGCAGAAGTTGAAAAGGAGAAGAAAGAATATGTAGATGCATTGAATAAACAAGAAATTGCTGAGCAGGAACTTGAAAGCATGAAAGAAAAGTACAAGAAACTGTATGATGAAGTTACAATTGCCAAGAAAGATCAAGATGAATTGAACAGCTTGAAGCTAAAAGAAGAAGAGCTGCTAGGTCGCATATTCAATGATTCATATGGTAGTGACAAGGAATGGAAACTGGAGATGGAACTTGATCTCTTGGGTCAAAGGAAAGAGAGAATCAATGCTGCATATGTCAGATGGCGAGGTGCCCGTGTCTATCTTGATTACGCCATAAAGCAGCTGAGCTGGAGTGCACGTCGCTGGGCTCAGATTTCAACTCATCGTGTGACAATTCTGGTGGTAAGTTCTCAGTATACTAGTAAATGAATTGCACTGTACCGTTTTTAGTTTGTTGACATCTTAATATTATCCATGTTGTTTGACAATTGGTCTAATTATGGCAATGTTTCCTGTGTTAGTGAGTGGTCATGCATTGAGACACAGCTTAGATGACCATTGCTCATAGAAATGAGGGCAACTGCAGTTATTTGTAGCCCAAAGCGTACAATTTTATGTATATTAAGTTATTCAACAAATAGAATTTGTGAAAGACACTTGGCCGCCTGGTTTGAGCTCAGTTGGTAGAGCGCCTGTCTGCTGTGCAGGAGGTCAAGGGTTCGAGCCCCAGACCGGACCAACACTCAGGGTCTTAAAATAACTGAGGAGAATGTGCTGCCTTTGTAATTATATCTGCAAATGGTTAGACATTCAAGTCTTCTCGGATAAGGACTATAAACCGTAGGCCCCCGTCTCCTGCATCTTCAATGTTACATGGTTAGCAGGGGACGTTAATTCTTAAAGAACCCACACACTCATCGAAAAGAGTAGGGCACGTAGTTACCGGTGTTGTGGTCTATCTCTCTGGTCTTTCTGGTCTGGGTAGGGTAGGGTGGAGCACCTCGCATAGGACCTGAGTCCTGCTCGTGCTCCTTCCCTCTGGGCAGGTCTGCCCAGTAGAAGAGAGTACAAACCAAACCAAACCAAACCATTATCCTTGTTAAGATAATAGCTTACTGATAAATATGTTTAATTATCTGAAACAATAGAATAAGCTAGTATGAATTGTTATAGCTTTGTAGTTAGGTATTGCAGTGCTGAATGCCTGCAAACTTAGCATGTATAAAATATACTTGTCTTGTGTCATTTTGCTTATGACAATTAATTAGGGCATGTTTAAAACACAAAATGGTGAAATGACGAAATGTCACTCCAGCTAGCCTAAACAGCGCTTCGGTTAGCCTAAATGGCGCTTCGGTTAGCCTAAATAGTGCTTCGGTTAGACTAAATAGCGCTTCGGTTAGCCTAAATATCACTGACTTGAAGGTGGTTAGCTCTCAATAATTGTATGGGTTAACCGTATCCCACATTGTTAAGTGCCATAATTCGTCATTTCGCCATTTCGTGTTTTAAACACACCCTGATAATTAGTTTGACTTACCCTTGTTTTTTGACAGGTGAAAGTTCAAATGGTTGCGGAAACTAGAAATCACCTTATTGCAGCAGCACAAAACATCAGCAGTGCACATAGTAACCTGAAACCAGTTAATATTCCATACTGCACTATGGAAGATTTGGAGGTTAGTTTTCATCGCTGTTATTATCAAAATATAAATTATAAATTTCAATATTTATTATTTCACAAAGATCTGGTTTTGTCAAAATGCATGCACAGGAGATGTAATTCAAGTGCGAAAGAGGCGAAGTACATACATGTACATACATATCCTGTAAATGGAAATTCAGCACTCTCTCTGCCAACAATGTCAACTTAAAATTGAATTTTGATTATTCAATTGAATCTTCACTATTCTGTGAAAAAGGTCTTGAAGTCATGTTTTTGATAAGTTTAGGTTGTCATATGATTTGCAATTTACATTAAGGGGATATTAGAAAAATTATCTCAAAATTGTTCAAGCCTTGAGAGAACTGTTAAATGTCATTAGTCGTGAAAATCCTTAATTTCTCTGAAGCTTTCATATGATTTCTTATTTAATGTATGGATTTGCACTGCCATGTACGTTATAATTAAATTAACGATAAATTTGCCCTCCAGCAGCCAATGAAATTAAGAAGTTAAGTTTCCTCAGTCATGTAATAAAAAGTGAAACAAATATGATTGACTTTGCACTTGCAGGTAATTTAATTTGTTCCCTGTCTTGGTAAGGTTACTGCAATCGAAATCCACACAGCTTATAGATTGGCGACTTTTACTAGCGATTAGCTGAAAACAAACGTACATAAACAAGCTAAATAAAGCAGTAAACCAAAACGAAATAAAAATAAAGCTTACAAAAGTGACAGAAAAAAATAACAAAACTTAGAAGATTTGTGTGGCGACTACGACGGCTAAAACGTAATGACAACTACAACTAAAAAAACAACGACAGGAGAAGCTATACCAAACAATAGAAACAACGGATGAAAAAATGTACACGAAAATATGAAACGTTACGTAACCGAACATAACTAGCGAAACTAACAAATATGCATGAAATAATTGAAAAACGGATTTAACAAAAGGACAAAAACACGAAAGAATGGCAAAACTGAGGCGATGTGACTACAGTTACAATTGTTCCACTTTACTTGCTTACTAATATTCAACAATTATTCCATGAGCGCGCGTTGGATATGAGATGGTAAATAGCCAACGAGGCTCAGAAAGCTATAATTGCATTATCCGAGGTTGAGAATTTAATAAAATTTATTTTATGGCTAGCTCCGTGAGCGGGCAAGATGAATCAAATCCTGCGCTGTGATTGGCTACCCGAGCGGGCAAGATGGAGCTGTCTTGCTCGTTTGGGACTACCCGCCTTGTCCCGCAAGAAAAATTTCCTCGAAAGCCATATTAGTAAATCCTTTATTGACCAAGCTTGTTCGGTCAAGATGGGTTGATATTGGCCTCGTTCATTTATCGCGTGTTTATGGACCTCGACTCCATCTCGGTCCATAAACACGCAAAAAACAGAACTCGGCCAATATCCAGCCATCTTGACCTCACACGTGGTCAATAACCCATACATACTGCCCTATTCTTTGTTTTTGTTGTTTCTTAAGGTTCTAAAGTCCGCTACGAATTCAATCTTCAATGATTTCAACGAAACAGACAAATACCAGAAGTCTTATAACTTATTTGTGGCGATGTTCTCCAAAAGTTCTCACCTTCATCAGTGGGTGGGTCGTGTTTTGGAGGAGACCATCTCCAAAGATTTGGCAAAAGCGAAGCAAGAGTTTAATGACAAATATTACGAACTGAAAGAGGAGCGGATGAATTTGATTAAAGGTAAAGTCAAGGAGAAACTGGGAGTTGAACTGGAGGTATGTACTTGTAAGAAAGTTTTTGTTTCTTTGTTTGTTTTTTGGAAAAAAATATTTGCCTTTTTAAGTGACTCTTTTTATGTAACAATTAATCTTGTTTGATAACAGAAAATAATGGGTTACTTGGTAACGCTGTGTCATACGTGTATCTTCAAAAGATGTGTCTTTAATACGTGAATCTTCAGGTTCATTTGATCTAAAAAATTTTCCGAATATATTTATTTTATTAGAGCACTTATACTACTTACAATACTACAACTACTACAAATGTCTATTACTACAAATGACTTACTAAAACAACTTACTAATTAAACCGTATAAGTCATTACAATGACGTTACATAACTTACAATAGTATCTTAAACATACTGTACAATATTTTTATGTTAAAATACAATCACAAAGGCAGAAGAAAGTTACAAAGAAAGAGATACAATAGTGATTGAAGTTACTGTTTACATAGGACGAATTATGCCCCATTTTTTTTATTTAATTGATCTAAAGTTTTGTTCTTAGTGCAAATATATTTTTCCGTTTCAAATTTGATCTGAATGCCAACCGTCTTCAAAGTAAATAGTGAGGATTGATGCCTGAAATTTAAGCTTCATTGTGATATCTTAATTTTGTTGCGACAATTTTCAAGTGCAATGACTCAAAACGCGTTCAAATAACTACTTGCGATAATCCTTACATTTGTAGTCAGCTAAAGTGTACATTTTTGTTTGATTTTGGTTGGAAACGGCAAAAATGTTGAAAATCAACTAACCCAGTCTGCTAGGAGAATGACAACCATGGAATACCTGTACGGAATTATTGTAAGTTAATTTTTTTTATTTCTGTAGCTGGATGTAAAGAGAGACGAACTTGCAGTAGATGATGATTCCTCTGCTGAGGAAGCAGATATTGCGAAACCTGGAGAAGTTGCCAAGGAAGAAGGTGATGACCAAGCCCCAGAACCAGAAGATAAAGAAGGGCTACCGTCAGAAGCACCACCCTCTGGAGATGGGGAGGCCCCTCCTGAGGGCGAGCAGCCCCCTGGTGAGGCAGGAGCTGAGGAGGACAGTGCTGCTGCCCCCAAACCGGCAGCTTTGTCTGAACTGGCCCCTCCTCCTTCTCAAGAAGATCTGTTTGGCAACATTGATCAACTCAAGAAACAACACGAAGAGGAACTGGCAGAGTTTGAGAAGGCGCAGGAATTGAATAAAGCCCGCGTGGATCAAGGATTGCAGGAAAAACTGAGGGCTCGGAGAAGCAGGAGGCGGAAGATACAGGATCAAGAAGCTGAGGCGAATGCATTGTCAGGAGGAGAAAGTAATACTGAGCCCCCACCCCCCTCAGAAATGGGATTGTAAACATTATTTAACAGCCTTTTAGCCATTCAGCTTGGCAATCAGATTCAATTTACTGTAGCATAGTGTACTGTAAACTAGGTATTTTGCTTTTGTTCATTGCTCATGGTCATTCTCTTTAAAATCCAATTAATACTAGCCGCTGATGTTTGCTAAGGATTTTTTTAGTTAACGTATCACATACATGTTTTTTTGGGTCGTGATCTTGGCCTTGCAAAGGTTCTGAGAGTGTCTAGTTGACCTCAGTCTCGTGTACTGATTATTGCGACAGACTCGTCATCACCTTAAAGTGTCCCTGTGACAAAAAATAAATTATTTTTTCCTTTGGATTTCAAAACTATGTTAACTGAACACTAAGTGACCCGAGTTTTAATCCTTGATTTAAAAAAGGCACCTGTTTATTTTAACTGGAACTTTCCTATTTAATGATCCGCCATTACTAAATTTATGTTCTTGAGAGAGCTGGATCGACGAGAAAATGACGTCAAAGGCTCACTAGTTTAAGAATGCAATGCGTGTGTACGCTGCAGAATTAATATGCAGCACGGGAGTTTTGGGCTTTCGTACTTTTAAACTCGCAATTTGCATACATAATAAGCTGCGTTCACATGCTGAAATTTTAAGCTGGTGAGCCTTTGACGTCACTTTTCCCGGATCCAACCCTCTGAGGTCAAATCGGTCAGGATTGAACGTGAGTAATGGCGGATCGTGAAATCCTAAACTCAAAGTAAACGGCCTTTGGATAAAAATGAAAGGTCAGAATTTCGCCAGTCAAGTGTTAAGCAGACACACTTTCAGAATCTCAAGAAAAAAAGGAAGTGATTTTTTTTATCACAGGGGCACTTTAAGTAGTTTTTTTCAGAAAATCAAATAACGTTTGTTTTACAGATATTTTTCCCAAAATATTTTTATCAATAATGAGGCTGATTTCATCCCACACAGCGCCTCATTAGCACTTTGCACGCGTGCTACAATCTTGAAGATTCGCGTTCCGAGGTAACGGTACTTTTAGTGAAACACGTTTTTGGCATGAGACATTCCGTGGGCACTAAATTGTCCTCTCTAAACAACGGGAACAGACATTTATGTAGGCTCGGTTACCAGCCGCTGTTCAGGAAGAGAGCCCGCGCTTCTTCCCCCGAAGGCCCTCGAGGAGGAACGTATAGTAGTTCGGACTCGAGTGTGCGGCGAAAATGGAGCCTAAAATTTATGTCGTTTGATTTTTTTCTCCCTTATTTTGTCTCGGCAAGTTAGAGTTTATATATTTTGTTTTTGGTATTTACTATCGCTGTATAATTTTTACGTGGTGCCGTATTTTTACGAGCCCGTAGGACGAGTCAAAATACAAACAATGAGTAAAAATCATACAGCGATACCACACACCAAAACATGTGATTTATTATCCAACTGCTGTAGTCAATAAATTTATCAGCGTGCCCGCGCCGACCTGTCAAACAGGTTTTCTACTGTACAAATACTCAACTAGTATACGATATAATATCGCTGTATATTTGTACTGGTTTCGTGCGTTAATTGGATGATATTCGCTGCAGTTGGATAATAAATCAAAGTTACTGTGTAACAAAAGAAGAAAGGAAGTTTTATTTTTTATGAAAAGAGATCGATGTTTCCGTAAATTAGCCAGTTTATTTTGAGACGTTCTCATTTGACTTACAAGTGAAATGTCATATTTGTATTTGAGTTTTAAAATCACAATTAAGTCCTGGTAACTGTATTGTTTACAATGGGGCAGTGTTGAGGCTATTTATGTGTTTAGGTGCGTTAATTTTGTATCACCATAACTCTGTAAATAATCACTTTTAGTATTTATTGCAAAAAGAGTTGTAAAATAGATTCTACTCGTAGCCATTCTCTCAAGTTCCTGCTGTTTATAATAATTGGCTTTAGTTTTTACAACACAAGTGAATAGTGCTTTTTGTGCCATCTGATTGGTTAACTTGGAGACGACAAGAAAAGTGCTATTCACCACCACCTTGGTAGATAATTGTTAGTTATGTATTTTGATATTAAAGACTTGTGGCTTACAGACGCTACTGACGTCTTAGGCGCCAAAGTCGTGTGTGTAGTATAGAAACGGGGCGCAGAAATTTAGATGGCGACAAGAGAGCATCAACTGGGTACAAAACTTGTAAAACCCATGTAAGACTTATTCCCAAGGTATTCCCTCTCAAATAACTGGGAGACAGGATGCCCAGTTCTTCCGGGGAAAAGGTTGCCACGCGCGTTGCGTGGATGTTTTCGTGGAAGATGAAAATACAAAAATAACACAAGAGGGATTGCCTTGGGAAAAATATGCGAAAGTTCAATGTATTTTCTAGAGAACGAGATTTAATTCTAGTTTCTGGGGAGACTTGGGAGCGTAGACCAACGACCGGTCTATTAATACGTTCTGCTTTTACACTAGATGTCCAGATCATCTGAGACGCCGCGCTCGTCTGTTAATGCGTCATTCGGCGCTAAGAACAGAGTACTACATGTCCCACGTGTTTCTACAGCGTTGTAACAGTCAAAGCGACGGCAACGGATATAATGAAACAGTCGCGTATTGTTGAGGGAAAGCGAAGGAACATTTCGATAGGTGAAATGTTAATATTGTGGCTGGAGTTTCCTCGGTAGTTAAGCATTGTATAGCATTGTGTGCTTGCTGTTACCCTAGACGTCTTTCTCTGTTGTACTCTTGCCGTAGTTATCGTACTTGGTATAAATATGTAAGGTGTTTCAGTAAGTAGTATTCATACACTCACGAGAATGTAGAATTTCATCTTGAGATATCACTGTAAAGTATGTGCAATACAGTTCATGAAAAGTGTTTTACTGTGTCGTTTGTTGTTGTTTATATCTTGTGATGGGCAAGGTATACCCCGGGTGTCAGAGGCTTTTCAATGGGAACTCGGTTTCCGAGTATGATTTCGGTCCGAGGGAAAAATCGCGTCACGAGTCCAAGGGCGTCTGTCTGCCTAGTAGGTACCTTTCGCGTTAACACCTGAGGTAAACTAGTGTTAATCTTCCTTTGGTTTCTGTGGAGAGAGGAAAAAGGCAAGAGCCAGCATCAAACTTAACCCACATACGGCACCGGGCCGGGGTCGATGTAACATTGGTGGGAGGTGAGCGCTCTCATGTATCACTGCGCCATCCCTGTTCCGCTGGTTTGTTCAGTTTACATCTGGTCGATGGTTGACCCTGTCGCAGCCAGAGCAGGTGGCTTACTAGGGAGAGAGGCGGAACAAATGAAATGTTGACAGCTCCAAGGGGCGGGGAGGGAGGTCGTAATCAGTTAAATACGAACGAAAAATGGAGCACGGCGGCACTTACTACTCCATTATCAGAGCAGGCCAACGTTATAGACCCCTTCACGGTCTAAGGGGCATTATTGGTAATTAGGGCAAGATTGCAAAGAAACAAAGCAACAAAAGATACCTTTTTCTTCATATTTCCGTTCTGAGTTTTCGAGAAGAAGCTTTTACTGTAAATAGAGAAACCCCTTTACTACGTTTACTAGCGTTTTTGTTTTTGGCTCTTGACCAAATTATTCGATTTTAACCGTAAAACTAGGTTATCTAAAAGATAGTAATGCTGCAGCACATTCTGTTGATATTGACAGTGGTTCATCTACCTGCGCATTCCAAGACTTACATTAACCTTTATTTCTTAAAGTAGGGTCAAATCGTGGGGAATCTGTCCTTGTATGTATCAACTTCATGCATGATGACGCATCGATGGCGAGGTGTGACAAGGCGATCGTCACAAAATTCTCTACTGGTACGCATGAAATGTCTTTAGAAAACAGCCCTAAGAAAATACGCGCGCTGATTGGTTAATAATCGTGTTTCTATTTAACAATTAGATGAGCTCGAGATTTCTATGAGGTGATGGTTGATGAGGTCGAAGGCCGAATCAACTATCGCCTCATAGAAATTGAGAGCGGATAATCTAATCGTTTTAGTAGAATTCTAACTGAAATTTCCTTCTAATAACGATTCCAATTATTTCTGGTCTTAGTATTAGACTTCGCACTTTAGAGAGTTAACTCGCATGGACTGAATTAATTGTCAATTTGGCATTTGCAGTTGTGTACGCGCGCTTATCAGTTTCTATCAAAACTTTCGGGCTCTTTTTAATTCAAGAAGTCGTAAATCCTCTCCCTTAAGTCTTCTCGAAAATTTTGTTTATTCATTTGTTTCTAAATGTTCTTTCAAAACGAAACGAGAAAACGTTACACTTCTGTCGACCAGACCAAGCCACTGCACATTAATGGCTGATAGTGTGCAATGGCTCAACCAATCAGATTACAGCATTTGCATTAGTATACTAGTAGAATTCTACTAAAACTCGATAGAAACACAGAGAACATGTTTTCTATTTCTTTTAGAAAACACCACAACTAAAAATAGGAAACAACTTGTTTACTTTGATTATCAAAATTTAAATTCTCTTTGCTCGCGCCATCATCACGCCAACTACTCGTGCTAGCTCTGTGGTACATGTTTTCTATTTCTTAACTAGAATGTTGACAGACTGTGTCGACATAGTTAATGGAGGGGACTGGTTATGAAGACCGACAAACTTTAGAGAGAAAGGTTATTGTTTGAGTTCTTCGTGCACACTCAAATTCAAGATGGTAATTTGACGTGTTTTAACTTGGACGCTAAAATATGTAGTTCTGTCATCTTAAATGGCTTTCAAAAGTTTATCACTTCAAAAGTAAAATGCCTGGCGATAACTGCTCGGTTTTTGGCTGTGGTACGTGCCGGAGGACGAACGGAATCGGCATCTGGGAACTGCCCTCTGCACGAAATGCCGAATACAAGAAGTGACGAGAAGAGTGGTTGAGTGAGATCACGACAAAGATTTCCAAAAACAGATCGACAGAGACAAGGTGTTTACCTGTGAGAAACATTTCAAACCTGAGGATATAAATGTGAGAAAATGCCGACGGCTTCAGCTTAAATTCGTGTTTCAGGAAAAGGTTTAGATCGCAGCATATATGAAATTAGCGTGTTCTACGGTTTTTGTTTGTTTTAATTATTCTACAAGCTTTAGTAACAATGATTTCTCTTCATTTAAGAATTCGTCCAAGGAGGCGAGACTACTAAGAAATGAGTTCTTCTGCCTCTGATGTTATCCTTGGCAGATTCAGTCCGGCTTAATTTGACTAACTATACACGGTCGACCTTGACTAACAAAAGACGGATCGAAACTGACCAATGACTGATGACAAACTTTACACGAGTCTTTCAGTCAATACCATCATGGCTAAAGTGACCAATCACTTTCAACGGACCAAACTTATAACATCATCGACTGACAAACACTATTCACTTGACTCTGAAGATGACTTCCGCTCAGGTTGTCGAAACTATCGCGCAGCTCAGAATGCCTGGACATCATTAATTATTCATAATAGGCGAAGTGGTTAATTTCCACTGCCTGATGCACAGGTGTACGGCCGAATTGCACAATCAAGTCATCGCCTGAATAGACAGCTATATGAACGGTTGTGTGTAGAAAAGGAATATAAGATCAGTCGTCTGTCCGTCAATCAGTTAATGCCAAACACCAATGCAACTGGTACAGCTGTTATGGGTCAGCGCAAATCCCAACTAACACAGATAAGCTAGTTGTTACTATTCCGGAAGATCTTCCATTGGATGTACACGAAAGATCTCTTTTAGCAAAGGGGGCTAACTTTATTCCCACAACATCAGTAACAGACGAATTCCAAGTGAAGGAAGATAATGAGAAATTTTTCAGACGCGTTCGTTTGAAAGCCCACTTTCACGAAACATCAGAAGACACCCACAATGGGGCAGACGACCACCAGCTCAATAATACCATAGCTACCAACTCTTCCGACACCGATGCTACTAACGCTAACCAGCAGCAGGACACGGTGACAACAGTTATTATAGAAAACTTAAAACCCAGACCAAGCAAATGGACCCCACCACCTGTACAGTTTACTGCCGTTGATCATTACATTGATAAATGTCGTAGGGAAGTTAATCAAATTGACTTCGAGCGCATACTGACACGGCACAACTTATCCTATGACGAACAACATGCATTACGCAAGTTGAAGAGTAGAACGGACGTGGTGATCAAACAAGCTGATAAAGGAGGAGCTTTTGTTGTGTGGAGGACGGATCTCAACATACCAGCTAACAGACACCTGGAAGACCAACGGTTCTACGAGAAGATTCCTAGTGATGCCACACAAAGCTCTCAACAACAGGTCCAGTCATTTATTGAAACTGCTATAGAGAGCAACCAGCTTCCTCCATCCGCTACTAATCTCATTGTAGAACACCCACGTACCTCCAAATTTTACTTGTTACCCAAGATTCACAAGCCAGGTAATCCCGGTAGTCCTATAGTCTCCGCGTGTTCGTGCCCTACTGAACTTCTAGCGGTCTATCTTGATCATTTAACGGCACCCTTTGTGCGGAACCTTGACAGCTATGTGAAAGACACCACACACATGCTGAACATCCTCGATTCCTTCCGATTCATGATCAGGGACTGTGACGGACAGCGCTCAATTTTCACTATGGATATCAAGTCGCTGTATACGGTTATACCAAATGATGAAGGTCTCCGCGCACTGCAATACTATCTTGACAAGAGAGAGATCCTTGAACCACCTACACCTACTCTCCTACGTATGGCAGAACTGGTATTGACACTTAACACGTTTGAATTTTTTTGGAGAATATTACAAACAAACAGGTGGAGTGGCCATGGGTAGTCGTCTAGGGCCGAATTATGCCTGTCTTTTTGTTGGCTACGTGGAAGAACGTATGCTTTCCTCTTACACCGGTATAATCCCAGACTTGTACAAGCGGTACATGGATGATGTGGCTGGCGCTGCTTCCTGTAGTGAAGAGGACCTCCGTCATTTCATCGAGTTTGCCTCCTCGTTCCACCCGAATCTTGAATATACATGGTCTCCTGGATATCTCCTGGATATCTGCATGAAGCCTCAAGGTAATCGCATAGCCACTTCTATATACATTACAAAGCCACGGATAGCCACTCTTACCTCAACTTCAGTTCATCCCATCCTTACAGCTGCAAGTCATCCATACCTTATAGTCAGTTTCTCAGACTACGCAAGATTTGTAGTGATGACTCTGACTTCAACATCGAGTCAGCAAGAATGGAGACCTTTTTCGAAGCACGCGGATATCCGAATGACCTCGTTAGAAGGGGAAGGGAACGAGCATCGACCATATCAAGGGCTGAAATTTTGAAGAGTGACGCCGCAAGCAACATCACAAATGACAGAGTTCCATTTGTCACCACTTTTCACCCCAGTAACCTTGTTGCCGAGAAAATCATCTGAGGATGGCACGACAAGAAATATCTTTACTAAACCACCAATGTATTTTAGTCTTGTGCCCTGAAGAAGGCAGCATTGCCGGAACGTCGGTACGTTAAGAATTTATATACAGCGTCAGTATTACAATTTTCATTTTGGTTAATTTCCATACGAACGCGCGTTCAATAGGCCAGAATAAGAGAAGAAAAGGCCCAAACTGGTTAAGTGGGGTTAACAAAAATCGCTTTTCTGATTTCCTGAAGCTCTAACATAGAATTCGGCATACGGCTTTTGGAAGAGAGATGATTAAACTACAATTTGAGCCTAAACCAAAGGAGATTTAGGAAGCACAAGGACTATCCCTTCGCAGTTGAAAAACTGCAAAATTGGACGCTTTTTAGTATGAAGTCCGTTTTCAACAGCGGTTTATTGAAAATCGAAACTGCCTTGCAATATTCGGCATACGGCAAATGGAAGATGGATCTTTTCTTAATAAAATCCGTTTTAAGTTTGGTAATTGATGAACGAGAACCACTATCCCGTTCAATTTGAAAACTGCCTGGTCAATTCGCGTTTAAAAATGACGCGTTCAAGGTAAGCGAGCCATTGTTTCTAGTTCAGGACTGCATAACAATGGCTGTCAAAACTAACAATACCAATTCAAGAAAACCATTTAGATGTAAATTAGTACCTATTTGCCGCGAATTTTAAAACTTGTCTCCCAGCCGAGTCATTCGTCCATACCCCGCAATGAACACGGAGAAAAGAAAAAACGCCAGTGATCGGGAGCTCTTTTCAGAGCTCTTCGAAAACCCGACACCAACAACAGTTCTTCTCAGAACTACCCTCACCCGGACGATCACATTATACGAATTACTGATACTCCTGGGTTCAAACCATTTACTATGTAACGACTAGGGTATCTAAAAGATAGTAATGCTGCGGCACATT
>OZ026595.1:49288596-49306096 GCA_964020085.1 Micromussa lordhowensis | reverse complement strand
GATTTGCAGACTTTCACATAATGCATTCAGAATAAAAGCAAGAGTTGTGGAAGTCAAGCACGATCTTCGTCACAGCATTTTACAGGTAAATCAGAGCAAAACAAACCACTAAATTCTCACTGGAATCTACGCGAAATAAGACAACGGCTCGAAGGTATGACATCCTCATGTTGTTCGTGGCGCAATGCACTCTGGTAAAAATTGGCGCAGTGCACTCTGGTTAAATGCGATGCATTCTGGTAAAAAGTGATGAATTCGAGAATTCGTATCCCCTTCTATATATTCTTTTTAAATCCTGATTATGTTGCTTCTCGCTCGCTACGCCCGCTGCGCAGCAATTATGTTGCTACTCGCTCGCTACGCTCGCTCCGCAGCAAAAATTCCTACGCCCACAACATTCACTCAATCGGCTCAAAAACGCTGGTAAACCCAGAAAAGGGGTTCTCCCATCTACAGTATATGTTTTGTGTTCAATTGTGAAATGAGAACGCAAATATGAAGGAAAACGTATGTTTTACAACTTTTGCCCTGATTACCCATTATGCTCCTTAGAGTGTGAGGTGGTCTATTTACAGAAAAAAATGCTATCCGCTGGGCAACATAGCGCAGTTAGTTTTGCAAGCACTTACCAACTGCCATGCATGATAGTGTTTCATGACAAACTGTGGTATTCGAAACAAAAACAGAGCCTCTAGCTAGTATCTCGCCTGTCATGGGTCCTATAAGTAGTGCCCGCGTCCTATGGCTGGTTTGTACTGTCACACCATCAAAAATAAAAATCGTAACCGTTCAAAAAATTAAGTAAAAAAGTTCGGATGTGAAAGATGATTGATACATAAACATTCGCGCGTTATTTGACCCAAATTTAAACCAAATTTATAGATCTTTGTATGGGGGCGCCATGTTGGTGCCCTTCTGAGGGCACCACTAACAACAAGTTATCACTCAAGAGATCCGAAACATTGAAATTAATAGTTCTACTAGAGCAAGAACTGTTTAGTTAGCAAAAACTTGAGCAATAACTCATCTTTTGACCTACTCGAGAGCTTTATTTATCAGACCGCCATTTTAATGTCACGCAACGCATAAAACGCGCTCTACTACAATGTGAGGAACCCTGTCAGGCTAAACGTTGCAAAACGCCAAGATGAAACTAAGGGTGTCTTTTGGATATCCAAGATCACTCGGATCATGTGCATCAAAGAAACCGATGAATCCACTCTGGTCACCGATTCATCGGTCCCTTTGATGAATTATGATCCGAGTGATTTTGGATCACTGGTCCTGATCCAGATCACCCCAAACGAACGCATCCCAAAACTTCACAAGGATTGGTAACTTATGATGACGTCACATGAAACCGTCAGAGAGCGGTTGCATGTTGAGCCATTCTCGTTCCCATAGCCCTTTTCTCATCTCTTAGCCGGCGGAGCCTTGGCACGAGAATCGAAGGGCTCTGGAGACATAGGATTTTCCAGTCCTAGAATCTAGGACTTCCGGTCTTCATGTATGCAGTCGTGATGTTTCTATATAATGTATGGGATTGAAAATGGCAGCCGGCGAGGCAGGATTCGAGGAGTCTTTTTTCTGGCCTTAAATGGTATCAATTTGAAGACTATCTCTGTCAGAAAGAGGTGAAAAAGAACACTGCCGTTTTAAAGAAAGACGCTATTTTTTTACCTCCTCTGGCAAGTCATTGATTTTTCTGTTATTGCCCTTTGTTTTTTACCTGCCGACATGGATCGACTAACTGAATCGTTTATTTTGGTTGTTTTGCCTTAAGCTCTAACATCCTTCTAGCGATGCTTAAGTGGGAGAAGCTGTCTCTTCGACGTAAACAACAGTATAAAACATTGAATGAACTTGCTCCAGACTACCTTCAATGTCTTTTCACTCAACGCCATGTCAATGATTATAACTTAAGAAATCTTGAAGGAAAACTTTCGCTTCCCAAGCTAAATACTAATTACTTGAAACGAAGCTTGTGTTATAGCAGGGCCTGTTTGTGGAATAACTTGCCCCAAGATTTAAAAAGCGTTACTTCTATTGGGCAGTTTAAACGGGGAATTAAGAAGGTATCTGAAAAAGTTTGATTCAGACGCCGTGCTTCTGCCGTGCTTTTGTCGAACTAGCACGACGTCTGAACTGGGCCTGAGATATCGGATTCCCACACGGCAATCATGTAAAACAGTTGTAATGAGTTTTAGTTTTTAACTTTTAGTTTAACTCATGATTCTCTGTGTCTAAATAAAGATTTTACATTACATTACATCAGACCGTGAAGCAAAACGATTTGCAGGTCCGCTGTCTAATGGTTCGGAATACTGAGCCACAAGGTTGAAATTAAAGATATCAAGCAATCAAAGTATCTAATAATTTATAGCCACCTGGAGGCAATTGATGGGAATGTCTTAAGTTATTCCAATTTACTTCAGTTAAATATAGGGATTTGTAAGAGAACAAATTTTTCCCAGCAAATCTGCTTTGGGGACAAAGAATGTGACAAATAAATTTTGAACCTTTTTTGAAACAGTCAACATGTCTTTCTGTAGGTGGCTTTTTGTGTACAAGATTAAGCTTCTTTATTTAGTCTTGCTCCACATTTTCTAATTAAGAGTGGAACTTTCTGATAAGGTTACAAATTATTACAGCGAGTGGTGCTATTGTTTGTGCGATCATCATTTCTAATCCTCATTGCTGTATGAGTAACTTTCAATCAGTAAAATAAGTCTGCAACAATTTGATTTACTAGTATTTACTAATGCAAAATGTGGAAATTTAATTGGCTGAGCTGAGCTGCTTCATGTTTATCACTGATCACAAACTAATTATTGTGCAATCATTGTTATATCAGAAAACATTTGCATACCAGTACATTGTATTTACAGGAAGAGCCGTTTTAGGCCTGTATATTGGGCAGGTATGTTTTGCAGGTTGCAGGTTGCAGGTTGCAGGTTGCAGGTTGAAAAATGGACTTTTAAGTCTGAGTTAGTCTACTTAGCACTTCGGTTAGCCTGAATAGCACTCCGGTTAGCCTAAATTAGCTTAGGTTGCTTGCGGTTAGCCTTTATACTGGGGTTTATTCGACTTTAACTCGAATAAACACGTCGTTTCAACCTGCAACCTGCAACCTGCAACCTGCAAAACATACCTGCCGCTGTATATTCCCAATTGGATATACTAGGTGCCTGCAGTCACACTAACTGCAGCAGTATTTGAGCAAACAAAATACATCAACTTCCCTTGGAATGGTGGATCCAGAAATAATTGCAGTGAATCCCAATGGCAGAACATTTTCTACACATGTTCAACACGAACACACACTGGTGATGACAAATCAAGGTGCTGCTTCTTCTGTACACAGCAAAAACTACAAGTTATGAGAAAGATGATGCCTCCTACAGTGATTTACATACTGTCATTGTAGTCATTGTATATTGACAATATAATTGGAACATTTGACCTCAAAACAGTATCCCTTGGTTGAGGATCTTAACTTTACCTGACTACTTGATTTGTATTAT
Organism: Micromussa lordhowensis; assembly: GCA_964020085.1. Taxonomy (NCBI): domain Eukaryota; kingdom Metazoa; phylum Cnidaria; class Anthozoa; order Scleractinia; family Lobophylliidae; genus Micromussa; species Micromussa lordhowensis. Next base: position 49,302,572 of record OZ026595.1, on the reverse strand, counting down.
TACTAAAGAAAGGAGAAATTGTATTTGTTTTTGAAAAGTGAAAATTCCATTGCTTAGTGCCTATTTTGTAACACACATTGTATATTTCCCTATCCACTGTAAACTTTATCCATAACAATATTATTGTTTATGTGTCCTAAGTAACTATTTTAAAAACCCATGAAATGAAAACATCAAGTCATTTATTTTGTAAAAGCTCAAATTGCTCCAAATGTTTTATATGAGGCTAGAAGAAACAGATATATTTTTCTACCCTCAATGTTGATAAAAAGGTCTCTTCATTCTGGGGGATTGATTGAGAGTCTCTCACTGATTAATTGCCAGGCGGTTAACACACAAACAGAACTATCTTTATGTCTGTTTTCAGTTGCACATATAACAGAGTTAAGAATTGTTAAATGTGTATAGTTTTATACAGTGACAGATTGGTTTTGAAATTGATGGATTTTAAAAACCAAATTTCACCTAAATCAATTAATTATACCTTCCTGCAAAAGAAACACTTCCCCACTTTTTGCATCAGTATATAGCTTAAACATGGCGCTGTAGTACAGTCGTGTTATTCTTGGAAGCACTTGGTCTAAACTGAGGGGATTTTGATGTTGATCGCCCTCAAAGACACATACGACCACTTTCGACACTTTCGCGGTTCACTCTTATTCGCCTCACCGTATAGTAGAATGCTGACTCGACGAAGGTGATTCTACAACCTGTTGCAAGCCACAAAGAACGGAATTCTTTAATTTTCTTCACCTTTCTGTACAATAGTTCGCACAGCTTCGTTATTAAACCATTGACAAACCACGATTTCTTATCCAGTTAAAAACTAGAGCACTTTTAAAATCTTCGGCTGTAAGTGTTTGCTTCTTATCTCGCCGAAAACATCAACCAACCAAAAAAACCGTTTTGTTACAACAGCGACAAGTGTTGAGCCGTGAATTTGACTGAAAATAGGGAGAATTTTCTCCCAAATCTTCCATGTCCTCCATTTGTATCCGCGCGAACATTTGACTTCCGTTCAAGATTTCTTTGTTTTCAAACAGCCAATCAAAAAATTCGAATTAATTCGAAAATCCTATGTCTCCAGAGCCCTTCGATTCTCGTGCCAAGGCTCCGCCGGCTAAGAGATGAGAAAAGGGCTATGGGAACGAGAATGATGTTGAGCCGCTGACAAATGAGTAGGCCTGGAACGGGAAATGAAAGAAACCAAAATGGCGGAAAAAGGTATTGCAAGGGTTTCACGAGATCTCCAAGTGGTATGCTATTTTATCTTACTTTCCCCTATGGATTTGCGGTGAAATAGTCAACCGAAAGTTGAAAGGATTATTATGAGGATGTTTTCGTTTTTGTATCAGTTTTCGGGCATTTTCAAGGAGGTTTTTGTAACGATAGTAGGCGGTCTACTAGCTAGCGTCATTTCGAGAACTGCGGGAGAAATCTGTTTTTTGAGAACTCGTGTAGTTTAATAGTCACATCTAACCTTCTTAAGCTGTAATTTACATTTCAAGTGCTGAAGTCCATTGAGTTAAATACCCGTTGTAACTAGGAACTGAGCAAATTAAGCGTTGTAACACAATACCGGAAAATAATACCGGAAAAAGGTAAGAACCTGAACCCCTTACTAACAGAGTTCGAGGGCCGTACTGTAAGTTACCGCGTTTTTCCCCAAGCGCGAAGCTCGCGGGCCATGCATCGAAGGGAAAGAACGAGGATCCGTAACTTACAGTACGGACCGAGAAAGCGAGGTTAGTAAGATATTTATTAAGCTTATATCTCTACTGTGTGTCTGACGAGTTCGGGAATGATTTCTATTCAAGCATAAAAGCTCGCAAGCAAAACAAGTCATTTTGTATTCGATGTTAAGTGACTCTTAAGTCGTTAGCAGGTGCTAATACACAATTTCAGAATTAAAAGTGTTTTACACTTTTACTTGCTAAAAAGGTTAGAACATTTGGGGATAAATCACGAAACATTTTGGCAACAATAACAGCTTTAAATTTTAGCGGGTCGTACAGTAAAATATGGCCCGCTAAATTGACCAATCATAGCACGCATACTAACTGATAGATATAATAAGATTAGTTGTACTAGGGCAAACAGTTTTAGAATTTAGAAATATGCAAATGTTGAAACTTACTGAGGTTGTAGAGAATGATGATCTTTATGGTTCTTCTATTTTCCAGTTTAAGTAAAAAAGTTCTCTTTTATTGTTTTATAATTAAAAGTTATTACATGATCCTCATTCTTTGTTGTTTTTACTTTCAGGCTGATAGGAACCCAGCATTTGTGAAAGTCTCAAGAGCTGATGTTGACCAGCTTGTTACTGAAATCATGCAAGTGAAAGAATTTCTACCAAAAGTAAGTTTTTATTCATTTTGCTTTGATCTTGAATTTTTGTTATTGAACAAGTTCATTGGACTGGTAAAAATATTTAAGTTATTTGCCAAAAGCTTTCTACAAAAATAAATGCCATCATCAAAGTAGATGAATAAGCTGATATATACTGTGGTAGACATTTCTTTAGCATAGTTTTGAGGAAATCTTACATAATGGACAGTTTAGATGGTTGCATGTGGCAGCAGAACAATAAACAGTGCTAATCAGGGTAAAAGCTGGTTTTTAATAGTGCACAAACAAGGAAAAGCAACATAACTTATGCACCTTTTGTTAGGAAAATTTTGACTGTTTATGTTGCTTTGCTTTATGCTCACGCAACATTGAAAACCAGTTTAAAACTGTCACCCTGGAGACTGGCTTGGTCTGTAATGTTCTGCATTTTTTTGTCTTCTTGAAGTGAGGGTGTAGGGGGAGTAAGGATGGCTCAGTGCTGAGAGTGCTCACCTCCCACCAATGTCGCTTGATTTGAGTCTGGCCCCGTGCCATATGTGGGTTGAGTTTGTTGTTGGTTCTTGCCTTACTCTGAGGATTTTCCTCCCAGTTCCCTGTTTTTTCTCCCTCAACATTAACCAACATCTCCAAATACCAATTTGACCAGGATAGAGGATCCGTATGAAAACCAGCCAAGGCTGGTGTGGCTTCCTCTCAAGATATTCTCATTTATTTATTAATTATTTAAATGAACATTTTTGGTGCTGAAGTGTATCTAAACAGCGACCGATGTACTCCTATCATGGGCTTCTAGTATGAATATTGTGGTCTAGTTTAGCAGATAATTTGCATCTTTTAGATTTTCAGTTGCTCAGCTGTGTATGTCCCATCTTTTATTCTGGATGCTGATGGTGCAGTAGCTTTCCTAAATCATTTTTGCATTTTAAACTCATTTCTCTCAAAATGACAACATCCTTCATAGCTGCTGATGTCATTTTCCAACCAAAGTGACTTGTAGCATTCAAATGGTATATTAATATACACAAGCAGGGACCCTGTATTTGGTTCTTCGCCTCAGGGCTCACAATATCCTCAAAGGGTTAACAATATTCCACTGAGAGCTACTTACGTTGGCTTACCAAGCACATACCCTTAGTTAATAATTATCTTTTACTAGGTATTAAATGCTGATCTACTGGGTGTGTATAGCAAGCTAGACCATTGTGAACAAGGTGAGATTACAAAAATATGTACCATGATTAACACTTGAGCTTGTGTCACAAAATAAGCCTGCAATGCCTGATTCAAGTTGTATTACCCACCACTTAATGTAAAGCATTTGTGCTGGGTACTCTTTGTACTCCAAAGTTTATTAATATGCAATTTTGTTTCACCAATGTAATCATGATCTGATCTTTGTGAGGAAATAATAACTTAACTGTGATGTGGAAAAATAAAAGGTGTAGGCTATATGTTGTTTGTTTACCTTCCAAAGTTCAAAGCTTTGTGGGCATTCGGCTGTGGTCTACACCAAGGCAAAGTTATTGTAGATTATAATTTCTGAATAAACTCAATTATTAACCAATCAGAACTTGAGATATCTGAAGCAGAAAACAAGAAGCTGAGAAGAGATTTAGAACAGATGAAAACACAATATGACTCAGACATGGCAGTGCTAAAGAAAAGGAACGATAATCTTCTTGAAGACTGTGAGAGACACAGGGAGGTAGGTTAGCTTTCATTTTTAATACAACACATTTTTCCTGTCCTTTGGGTATTTGGTAGTGTACAGCTTGAATTTGAAGTTGTTTCGTAGTAACTGTGCTGTAATAAACAATTTTAATTGTTTGAGTGGACCCATTCTGTTAAGTGCCCTTCATTATGAAGGCAACAAAGAGTCTACAGTTACCAGTATCTCCATAATACTAACATTATTAAACAAAAAATGTGTTTCTAGAGTTATAGAAACACAAGTAGAAGTTTTTTTAGTAACTATTAGTGAATGAGAAATTTTGCCAGAGGTATGTGCTGCAGCTGAGTGATGATTTTGCTTCCCATAGTAATTACTTTTGTAATTTCTTTGTTGCAGGAAAAGTATGGACTCAAGGTAACAGTTTTTAAAGATTTATTGATCTGTTATAGCCTGTGTGCAGTCGCCCCCTCCCCTCAAAAAGCATTCCTGGAGAGATACGTCTGTGTATCGCCGTATTTAATCGTGGTCTGCACTATGGGTGTTGTTCCTGGAATGTTTGGAATGTACGCTGATTGGTTGTCATACTAATCTGCATTAGGATATTTCCGGTCTTTCAATTGGTTAATCGATCATTTTCTCAAATATCGCGCGGGTCATAGAAACCAGATATTTTCGATCCGCTTCAAAGATACACACCACGAAAAGTTTCTGGCAACCCGCAGAATTTCTAACGTTCTTACATATTTACGAGTTGCGCTTGAGCTACAGACGTACACAAAATTAAATAGTGGCAGCTGATGAGATCAATATCTAGGATCAAAACCATGGTCTTGCCTGAACAAAGCCAGTGGCATATTAGGCTCGATTATACAACACGCAAAGCAGGCAACAGACGCGCGCGTAAGAAGCTAAATTTGATCCATGTGATGTCAGAGCGAAAAAAAGAGGAATAAACCTAGCATCGCGTTCGAGAGGCAAAAGCTCTATCAAATTGATGCAAGAAACGTAAGAACGTCTCTATACAAACGAGTAGCTTTCTTGAAGTAAAGCTACAACAATCTCTGACGAAGCTGGGCGAAGATAAATATGATATTCGTGATAAGAAGCAACATACTGTATTTGCAGTAGGATTGAGCAAAAAAACTCATGCGATGCGTGACACTGTATTTGCACACAGTTCTAATCAAACAGCCGGGCACACTATACAGTGTAAGTAAGCAACAAGTTCACGGAATATTTCAAACTTTGACCCTCCTCCAGAGAGCTTAAAACATACCTTGCAATAGAACAGCTGTTGAGCCTAAACGAAGTGCAGCACAGAGGTGTCAAACTCTGCGAAGCGACATGCAGATAACAGCGGAACTCGTGCAGACCTATCACCTCTTGCTTCCAAAAAATTACTATTGCACTGGCAAAGGGCTCCACTCTACGTAAAATTCCTCCTCGTAACACGGCATAAAGTACCCTTCAGAAACACATGTGAAACAAAGAAAGGTCGAGAAATAAAAAATCAAAAGAGAACAGCAAATGCATAAATGCCATGAACCATAGGAGTCGTGCTAGCCCGTCAACCCCACAGTCTGACACTAATATTAATTTACCCAGACTAATTTCGGAACACGATTAGCGACGCCTCTACACAGACGTCTCTCTCCCCGATTTTTTTGAAGGGAGGGGGTGGCTGTACACAGGCAAATCTGTTAGAATGAATCTCTTAAATGATCACTGAACAATGTGCAGTTCCAGAAAATATCTAAACCCACACCAAGTTCCAAGAGGGAGGGGGTTTTGGAAGCCACATTTTGTTAAAGGAAATGAAGCTAAACCTGAATTTCTAAGGGCGTGAGGGGTTTAAAACTTTCCGTGGGGGGGGGGGGGGGCATGGTATTAAATTGATATTATCTGGAACAACACAATCTACATTGGCTGTAATAAAGAGAAAAGGTGACTGTAGTATATATTACAGAATCACCGATTCTTCTTCTTTAAACCTAGCAGTGTGTTGAATGAATGTTGTCCATGAGATGCCCAGTAGACAAAGCAAAAGTTATCTAAGAAGCTGTCTAGATAGCGAAACGAAGTATAATGCAGGCTTACACATATTTTGAACTTTGAAGTCGATTTTTACTGCCAATTTAAGTGAAACCTTTGTAGTTCTCTGGTTCAGTTATGAAGATCAGAGCAAGAGCCTAAGGATGTAATCACAACGTGAGCCATCGTGTTGCCAAATCATTGCTATATAATCGGTATAAATTAAAATTTACACAATTTAATTAACAGTGTAATTTAAGCTCAAAGAAAAACTATTTTCTACGATCACAAAATCTGGGAAGCACAGCCCTAACAGGGGCTTGTTGGAAATCAGAACTCTAACAATGGACGATCTCACTGGCAGACCTGTAAGAAACGACTTATCTGATCTCTTCCTTCCTCCATAGTGTCAGTTATCAGAGCTTAGCCAGCAGATTGGCGATCAGTCTGAATATTGTTCGTCCATGGGTGCGGCTGTATGTACTTTGTTATGGAGAGTGTCTCGTCAACAGGACTCAGTTACGTCGATGCTGGGAGGGGTGTGTAAATGATTGGTTCTTAAAATTCTCATTATAGTGCTCGAGCCTAATTTTTCATCACATAAGCGTTTGGTATCCAAGTAAGAGATGGAAAAGAAAACCGTCAAGGTCTTATTCAAAGGTAGTAAGCTTTAGATTATAACAGTAACATAATAATATGGCTGGGATGTGGATGGATAATGAGTTTAACCCCTTGTTTAATGGATGCAAGGCCCGTTTAAACTGCTGGAGTCAACTAAAGGCCTGATCTACATGACCAGTTTTGGGTAAAACTGAATTCCTGGAGAGTTCAATCGAGTAAATACGGAACTCTACATTCGGTTTTTCAGCATTTTGTGGAGGGAATAGAGTAGTTACGAGAGTCCAAATTTAAAATCATTTTTGAAAAATTTGACTGCTGAAATATAAATCTGCCAGCTTTGACACCTGGCTAAAGAAAATTTTTCAGTAGCTCATATTTAGGAGTGTTAGACCGCCTTACTTCGTTTTTTGTTTCGTTAATGAATACAACAGTTGATAACTTTTTTTTTTGAGAAAATTAAATTTGATATTGTTCGCAATGAGGGGACTAGGAAGCTGACAGCAATCTATGTTAAGCTGAGAGAATTGTTATGTTTACAGAATAAAGCTGAAGAGTTTCTACATATCACTGCACGGACATTAGAGAGTTATTTTGATAGTTACGGTGAAGAAGACGAGAAGGAGACATCGGAGGAATTCCAGTTTGTTCTGGCACTCACTGGAACCATTACAAATATGGCAGCAGCTGCTCAAGGCCGAGACTTCCTGGCGACTAAAGACAATGGACGTGTTTTGATTGACACCTTTATTACAGTACTGGGTGTCTCTGCTGTAGGGAAGAATGTTAAGATGAGGAACTTGATACTCATGGCTTTGTATAACGTCAGGTAAGCCAGTCGTTTTGTTATTCCTTGCATTTGGAATGTTATAATGGCCTTCTTATTGGTAAGTCCGTGAGGAACGTTTCGGGTGATGAAGGTTGATTGAACTTGAGTGCTTGAAGAGACACGTCTCTTTACATCTACAGGGGTTTCATTGAGTGTCGGCCACCGTGCAAATTGACCGTCTGTGAGAATGATTTTGCCCACCTGTTCAGTTCAAAACGTTTTGCCGGCCTGAACTTTGTCGGTCAGCCACAAAAATGGTTTCGTTACAAGTTTTGAATTTTCTTTTCAGCATCAATTTGTCTGGTCTTCAATATATCATCAAGAAGCAAGGAATACTGGGCAATCTCATGCAAGTAATTCGAGGTAAATTGATTGGTCGATTGTTCGTTAAACTGGCGAACAAACGAGGCTAGGTCATAGCCGAAAACATCGCCTCTCCGCTTAGCAGCAGTTGATGATTAAAAGTGCCTACATAGCCAGATTCTCTTGGCTTTTTTGATCCGCGATCTCATTTCTAGGAATCCTTTGCAATGACGTAAATCGTTGTTGTGTATTTCTGTCTGTCTTGGAGTCTGAAAGCGTGTCTCAATCTCGGATTTTCAAACAGGTGTCCCAGCCTCTCGGCGAGTTTAGGATTTCAGCATGTGCGTGTGTCAGCCTTAGTTTTTACCTTGTTTTTATTTAATTTCACTGAAACATTTCCCACTGCAAAGTTGCTTGATTCTAGAAAACGTTTTTGTAATTATAAATACAAGCTAATGCGAGATTGAACAATTTTGCCTGTGATAAAACATTTATAACAAAAAAGCGCTGGTTTTTAAGTTCTCTGATCTCAGACTCGAATAACTTGCGCCCACTATTGGAATTTCTTCATGACTCATTTGATTTGCAGGTAATGCTCTAAAGCCAGTGAGAGTTGAAACGTGATTTATAGGAAATGTATGCTGCATTATTTTACACCAAGTAACGATCCTCCGTAAGAAAACAAGATGGCGACTGCAGGCACATTTACCCATTACATAATTCTTAGCCCACGAAAACGTTAACAACGGTCATAGAAACGTACAGAAAAGTTCTGAAATCTTCAAACCAAGCATACACAATGTCGTTAGCACAAGGACAAATATCGCAAAAATATGGCTTTCCTTTTGGGCTGTGTAAGGTTCGCATAGTATTGTGGTAAAATGTACAACCGCCATCTTTATTCCAATCATTTTTCACCTTTTTTGTTTATTCAGAAGAGAGCGACTCAGAGCTCAGACTCAATGCTGCGAGGTAAATTAACGTTTCTGTGTTGTTTTGCCCTACGTTTTCTACATGTCGTGAATCTTGACGACTGTGAGTATTGTGCATGAAATTTAATTTGTAGAGTTACTGTGCCGTTTGGATAGACTGATTATTTACTTGATTGAGTGATTGATTGATTGACTGATTGATTGCTGATTGAGAAACACTCTTGCTCTCGTTTGTCGATGGAAACACTTTAGTGTATTGTTAGGCAAGTCATTACCCTCAAAGGGCCTTTTGAAAATTGATGAAGAGTCGTGTCCTCCTCTTATTCCATCCCAAGGGGATTAGAATTGCTTGTTTTGGCATGGAAAGCCTAGCTAAAGAGACGTAACATAACCTTGTTTCCCTCGACAGACTGTTGCAGTCTGTTGTAATGGAGCCAAGCAGTTTGAAAAGTGACGCACTTGACTCAGTAAGTGTAGTTTTACACATAATTTTCTATTATTTGATATGGCTCTCCAAAGAATCAACATGAGCAATAAGATAAGAAGCTGGTTTACCTTCACGTATTGGCCTTGTCCATCTCTAGAAGTGCGCCTCGCTATCTTAATAGTTAAACCTCAAGCCATAGAACTACATCTCGATCGTCATCACTTTCCATTGGTTGTTTGTTTGATTATTTTTCATGTAATATTTCTCAAACTCATTAATAATTCATAAAGCGTAAACAAAGAAAATCACAACCGTGAAGGAGGTTTGGATAACTGGTCTTAATTAACATAGATTTTCACGATTTTCCTTCTCCGTTTATACCTTAGTTTTTGTTTTGATTAAGACGATTTATCAAACACTCGAGACAGTGTTTCATCGGCTATCCATACACCTCGAATTTCGTCAAAAATACTCCGCTGCGCGTCGTACTTTCAACTCTCTTCTCGGTGTTGATGAAATACTGTTACTCGTGTTTGATGTAATATATCAAACACAAGCGACAGTGTTTCATCGGGATATCCAAACACCGAGAAGAGAGTTGAAAATACGACGCGCAGCGGAGTATTTTTGACGAAATTCGAGGTGTTTGGATAGCCGATGAAACACTGTCTCCAGTGTTTGATATATCTTCTCAATCGAAGCAAAAACCAGTGAGTGAACGGAGAAGTCAAATCGTCAAAATCTATGCTAATTGAGACCGGGTATCCAAACCTCCTTCACGGTTGTGATTTTCTTTGTTTTAACTTGATGAATTATTAATGAGTTTGAGAATTTTTTTCTTTTATGTATGTTTATTTTCTCTGTTTCCTCACTAGATATCTTTGCCAGTACTTCAGAACCTTAGCAGAACCGCTAAAGGGGAGGTAGGTTTTAGTGATAATAAGTACTGATACCAAAAAAAAACCTCGGGAAAGCACAATGTGGAAAGAGCCACACTTTTTTATTCCGGTTGGTATTTTGGTTCACCGCTGGCAGTCTACAGTTATTTTTGTTTTATTACAACATGTCCACTTGTAAATTGCACAATGCAGTTGCCCTCCGTGCATGCAAAAGGACATGGCAAATTTGTTTCCTATTACAGACAAGCTGTCTGTCAAGAAGGTTACCAAACAAACCCATTGGCAGCAATACCTCCGGCTCGCTACTGAACTCAGGAAAAATACAGTTATATTCCATTTATTTGCACTCAGTAGAGAAAGTAAAAACTAAGGGACGTATTCCCGGCACGTCTGGTCTGTCTATGGCAGCATCCGTGGTGTTATTGGTGGTACTGGTATATTTTGTACATTTACTTAACAATAGTTTGTTCGCTTTTCTGTTCCTTTCCAGCTACGTGATATACTACATGAAGTGGTGTCCGACCTACAGTCATACCCCACTGAGTTCTAGTCATACTGCTCTTACTATTATCTGTAAGAGATACTGTAAGAGATAATGATGGGCTAAAAGACACGGGTGTTTTATTTATTTGCGTGGGATTGAAAAGAGAAAAGGCAAAATTGCTGAATTTGCTGAATTGCTGAATTTGTTGAATTCTTATTTACCTGAAATCTTCTACTGCACGATTTGACCCGTACTTTCCTCGTGTGTTTTATTTATTAATCTTAAATGTATCTTAATAAGATATTGCTTGGATACTAATCTGGACTAGCGTCACTTGTATTACAACGAATGATACCTGGAGTGCAACCTACGGTCTCTTTATTATTTTTAATCTTTAATCTTTTATTCCATCTTCTAACTTATACCATAATTCACATTATTCAAAGAATATTCTCACTTGTACTATAACGAATGCCGCTTGTATTTTGATGAATTGCCGTTTAAAACTAACTGTTATGAGCTTCACTTGCATTTTAACGAATATCACCTGCGATGTAAAAAAACTTAAATCAAGTGGACGTTATTATCATCCTGTATATTTGATCTTTTCGTATTGTATTCTATTATAGACGGTTTTTTTAATTACATATATCATATTTTATTATATGGAGGAGAGTGTTTTACTGGGAACTGAATTCCATACGCCACTTTATCCGGGACCCGAGTGGCGTATTTTCCGTATGTCACCTTTGTGAGTGTCGTATCGTTAAATGACGTCCCGCCTTTTGTTTTATTTTTATGCTTTTGTTTTATGTTTTATATTTAGTCTCCATATAATAAAAAGAACATTACACGTTGGCTCGAAGATATGAATTTTATGTTCTCGTGTGCAAGAACAATATCTCACTCGTTCGCATATTGTTCTTGCCACTCGAACATAAAATTCATATCTTCTCGCCACCGTGTAATATCCTCTATTTATTGAGGTTACATATTTAAGTTATTTATGAGGTTTGTAATTATATCTGTATGCGAATTGCAACAAACGATTAATACACTACTGCAAGTCTTAGTGACAGGGTTTTCATTATCATTAGGCTGTTCTTTTAGTTTGTGCACAGAACTTTTTGGAAAGAGGTGCGTGAAAAGTAATAATAAAAACGGTAGAAACGTTTTAAATTCTAAGCTCGGCAATCGTTCTGTTGGACCCCGGCCGAGTCGGGGAGATGGTCGGATAATTTTATTTACATGTATATGACAGATCTTTTTTTTTATTTACTTGATGGAGCCTTCTTGCAATCATGATGTGGAAACAAAAAAATCTCGTGAAACGTGAAACTTCACTTCCGGTTGGGTCAGAAACCGCGGGGGACTAGGACCTGGGACTGGTGAGGCTGTGACGTCAAAACAGGAAAGTAGGTCGTTATCTTTGTAAATGTTCACAATTTTCGAGCAGAATTGTAATTACGCTTAATGGTCTAATCCCTCGTGTATTTCAGACTTTTTTCCGTTTCTATTTGTTAGGTTAGAAAAGTGTCCGGAAATGAAATTTCACTGTTTCAGATTGCTAAAAGGCGATGAAAAATGTCCCGATCTGGTGTAGATAATAACTATCTGTCATATACACTTTATGTTGTACATATGCAAAAACAGCTCTGAGAAACAGTAACAAAAATATAGTATATGAAAAGACAACAAAAGAGCGAATGATCAATATGTACAGAGTTTCGTTTGTTGGAGTTTGCATTAAGTTGTAAAAAAGTTGTTTCAGCTAAAAGCTGATGTTGCTTCTCTACAAACAGTTGATTGTCAGTGACGTCAAAGGTTAACACGTTAATCATTGAAAGAATCGCTTCTTTAAATAAACACTATTACCTGGAAAAAATTAATCATCCCCATTTTGCTGTGAGTGATTTTATTTGTCGAGTAACGAGCAGCCATGTCTTTGTAACGTTTTCTTTACGTTAATTTGCCTCGGAGCAATTAGTAGGGGCGAGACGAAGCGACGAAAGTTTACCTTGTAAACCTTGTCGTCGCTTTTCTTTGTAAACTTTCGTGACGGATTTGTTTTTTTGTTTGTTATCTTTTTTATGTGACAGAGTTGTGTTTGAGAGTTTGAGCATCACGTTTCCTTTTCTCGCGAAACGGCAAAGAGTACACGTTTTCGTTCCCTGGAATTCGTCGCCTATACATGAAAAGTCGTTTTGCATTCCATGTAAATTCGTATGGCTCTGATGAACCTACGTAATAATTGGAGAATGGAATAAGAAAGGATCAATAACAATCTGCTGTTTGTAGCTTTCCATAGAAGCTGATGCGACCCAGCCTGTCTTATACGACTACTACATGTATCTACAAGGCCGGAAAGCGACCAAGTGTAGTTGTTACGTTCATTTGTTTATCAAGTGCTCTGTAATGTTACATGGTATTGTTTCACATATTTCAATTTTGTGGCGGTAAAAGGTTAAATCAAACCATAGGATGTTGCTTTTGGAACCGTCAAAACGTAAGCATTAAAGCTGTTAATTTTTTTTCCTTTATTTGCTTTCCTTTTTCTGTTTTTTTCTTTTTAGTGGGGATAGGGGGTATTTAAACAGTGCCAAAATACTTTGTAATTATTTGATCTATTTTGTATTGCCACAGGGCTAAATTAGCATACATAATCATTCATAATATCCGGTTAGGTATTAAATGTGAAGCGGCATTGGTGTTTTTTACTTATTTTTTTGGTGACGAGTCAATAAAACGATTATTGACGTCAGGATATTTCAAGGTCAAAATTTGGTCACTTTATTTAACGGCGTCTTCTAGAGCTTGGAGCATCATGAAAAAACTATTTTTCGCTCTCACCATCTGTGTTTCAGTCATGTCTGTTGGTAAGTTTGTAAATTTTAGGAATTGTATGTTGACACTACAGCTTATTTGACTTATTTCTCATCCAGGTGAATACGGGCATGTTAAAACTCATTTCCTTGGCTATTAAATTTTAAGAAATATATAGTGGAAGAGAACTCGCTCGCACAAATGTAAGAATCAAGCTGGGCCGTTTTTTTGTTGTTGTTGTTGTTGTTTCATTTTCACTTGCGGGTACTCGCTCGCTTTGAATTCGTGACAAACGAAGACTCGGTTATTATGACACTTGCAATATAAGGGATATCCCTGATATCCCCGTTCTTTTGTCTAACATTTTCCCCCACTATTAAATTGGCTTTTTAATGTTTTTTTTTGTTTGGTAGACGCGAGGAGATAACTTTTTACCCTTTCTGTGCATTTTGGCTCATAAAAAAAAGTCTAGTGCCGGGATTCCCGTTCCAGCGGAAACGTTCTAAACACCTGCGAGTTTGTTAAGACAAAGAACGGAAAAATTACAAAGTGACCGTCATTAAAATTTTCGTTTGAAACGGAACTTAAGAAAATGAATTAAATTACCGT
>OZ026595.1:49278596-49281096 GCA_964020085.1 Micromussa lordhowensis | reverse complement strand
TTAATCTCTGCCTTGAACCGATGAGCATAACCTCGGTCTTAGTCATATTTAGAGTAAGTTTGTCTGTTTGTTTGCTCTCAACCAATTGTGAACATTGTCTTAGTCTTGGTTTAAATACAACTGAAGATTGTTCACAAAATCACCCGCGTATGTAAGGTGAGTGTCGTCGGCATACATCCTAGGTCTTTGATGTGCTCATCTACCCTGTTCAGATTCTGAATGACCTGCTCTGGCGTAATTGGCTGAGAGGTAGAGGCTTTGCAAGTAATACCAAAGGTGTCATAAAGAATGCCAAGATGTTCTAAAAAGTCTGTTGTTCCTGACAAACCCGTCATAAGCTTGATTTTCCCTGCAGCAGCATCCGTTGTGAAAAGTTTATCTGAAACACTGCAATGCCGTGGACTTGAACGAAACTGCAGCATTTTCCAGTCCCATCTTGCGCTCCTTTGCTTCCATCTCCGACAAGAGTTTTGACTCTCTTGGTCGATGGATTGTACCACTTTACTTGACGGCCCCAACATCTGTGAAAACTAGTGTGCCCTTGAATCGTGCTATTTTCTTTATCTCTCTGCAGTTGTCCGTCATATTTTCAAGCACATTTGTTACCTCACTGGATTCCATGTCAAAACAGTACAGGCCACCTTTACAATGGAGACTTTTTGCCGCAACGAAGAAAACAACTGAAGAATCAGATTTTGTAATCGACTCAAAATGATGAATATCCTCTGGATATGTTATTAGTTTCCGTAACTTTCCGTTTATTGTAACCCCATTCCGTTCCAGCTGAATCTGATAAACAACGCGGTGACCATCGTCAGCACACAGTGACAAGTCGTCGCTGGCCTCACATGCAGCTGCAGGCCTTGATCATGAAAGCGGTACATTAGTTTGCAACATGTTCTTCGTCACCTTGGCTTCTAGCTGCAGCAAGTGCTGAGAAACACGCTTTCGTAAAGTAGGGACGGTTCCATCGATTGACAGGTTGTAGTTACTTAGCGTTCTCTCCAAATCAGCACGTGTGAGCGTAGACAGTTGGGGTTTAGCCTAACCTTTCCATCAAGGTCTTCAAATCTTATGCACGCATTACCGCCCTCTGCTATATAGGTTACACCTCGGCTGAAACATAAATCTCTCGAATCTTTCAGCCCATTCTGCAGCTCTGCTACATCAGCTGGTTGGTGAAGCCTTATCTTGAGCAGTCGAGAGCAAGAGGTGTTAAACGTGTAACACATCAACAAAAGATCTCGAGACCTTAATTTGTGGTTAGATTTTTTTACGGTTAACATTTTTTACGGCTAACGGTTAAAATTCTTTCATTTTTACCCCTAACGGCTAAATTTTTGGCCGTTTTACGGCTAACGGTTAACCCATTGAGACCCTCCATTATACCATCTGCATTTCGACCTTAAGATTGCGCCTTTAGTTTTATTTTCTATTATTTGTTCAAGTTCTCTCTGCTTTTTCTCTAATTCTCTATGCATTTCTTGCTTCCCAGGTTAATCCATTGAACAGCGATCAATTTTGCAGCCAATTTTATAGTCTTTTCTAGCTCTTCGTCTATCCTTGACAATTTCAGCTTTGTTTCATTTTCGCACACATCGGAGATTGTTCTCTAACTTTTAGCTTGATCATCTCCAAAGTAAGGGCAGCGTTAACAGTATTGTCCTCTTGATATTCCTCTTGGACGGCTTTAATTGCTGTTTTGATTTGCTTTACATACCCATCTTCCTCTAAAAGAGACGTGTTTAATTTCCAAAACCCTGGACCTCTTCGGTTTGAATGAAGTGACAGTTTCACTGTTTTCAAGGAATGGTCTGTTTTGAAACATGCTAGTATATCCGAATTTGTTACATTACAAGTAAGGCTCTGACTTACAAGAAAGAAATCTAATGGGCAATGGATTTCGGGCTTTGGCGACGCCAAGGGTATCTGCGACCATCGGGGTTTAAAAGCCGCCATACATCTACCAAGTCTAATTCAGCCATATGGTCTTTAAATTAATTACCTTGACTGCTTTAGAGTGCATTTTGGCAAGGCCGCCCTTAATATCTATGTCTATATCCAATACTAAGTTAAAGTCACCTCCTATAATGATGTCATCGCACTGAAAATCTCTGAGGTGACCGTGGAATCTTTCAAAAAAACCTGGATCGTCTTCATTTGGCGCATATATTGTAGCTAAGGTGATAAGTTTCTCATAAGTTTTAATATCACATATAATAAATCTGCCCGTATTATCTAAAAAAGATCTTTGGAGTTGGAATGTGAAATTATTGTTGAAGGGGATAGCAACTCCTCCGCTGGAGGTGGAATATGAGATAAACACTGAGGGATTTGAGGCCCCACTCCGAGGACCATACAGAATTGGTGTTTTCTGAACTATGAGTTTCCTGGAGTAGATAAATTGAGTATTTTTTTACTCGTAGTCAGTTAAAAATTTGTTCTCCCAAACCTCGCACATTAAGTGAACATACTTTAAGATCCGTCATAATCAAACAAA
>OZ026595.1:49263596-49276096 GCA_964020085.1 Micromussa lordhowensis | reverse complement strand
CTGTCCATGTGTGTACCATCGACGTCACAGTAGTGGCTATTTATAGACCACCGAGAGTGATCTAAAAATAAATTAAGAGACTATCTTAGGAAAAAGACCGATGTGAGGATTAATTATCTTATTGATATAAGACGAAGATTCAAGATCTTGTTTTACTCCTTTAGAATTTTATAGTTTCGTGGGATATATAATGCTCACATTGTTAAGAAACTGTAAGCACGTATTTAGCTATTTTTGTGTTTTATTTATCAGGTTTTGGTTTGAAATGTTACTTCTGCAGTCCATACGAAGCGATAGCCAAGGAAAAGTCGTTTACTGCTGAGCAATGTGAGAAAAACCAAACGGAGGTCACCTGCTTCCCTAATCTTGACAAATGTGTTAAAGCACATTGGAGCAAAAAATTGGAAGATGGCAACAAGATGGAGCATGAATTGCGGGGCTGTACCAACGATCAGTTTTGCAGTGAGTTGCAGAAAAGGTTGGAGCACGCAGAAATGTTTGGATGGGATTACCAACTCGCGTGTTGTAATTCAGAGCTGTGTAACAAGGGAGACATGGTTGCGCCAGAAGCACTGCCGTGGTTCATTTCTGTTTTAAGTTGGGCGATGTTTATTATATAATTGATTGTAATCAGTCATGTGACATAACTGCGTCTAACTGTATTGTGGAACTGAATTTTAGTTGCTGTAGTATATCAGTAGATAAATAGCTATTTTGTTACATCACTCTAACCTCGATCATGCAGGGAAAGATAGCAAATGTGTTACGAAGCGAAGTTCGCTCTTTGAACGTTTAGGAATCGCAGTCAGAGTCGATTGTATAGAAAACTAGACTACAATTAAAATAAAAAGGCCCAAAAAATCATGCATACGCTCGCCATTTTTGTAGATCATGGTATAATGGCTCTTATTATATGGAGGAGAGTGTTTTACTGGGAACTAAACCACTCGTAGATTCATACGCCACTTCATCCGGGACCCGAGTAGCGTATTTTCCGACCTTGTGAGTGTCGTATCGTTAAATGACGTCACGATTCCCGCCTTTTGTTTTATATTTATGCTTTTGTTTTATGTTTTATATTTAGTCTCCATATAATAAAAAGAACATTACACGTTGGCTCGAAGATATGAATTTTATGTTCTCGTGTGCAAGAACAATATCTCACTCGTTCGCTTCGCTCACTCGTGAGTTATTGTTCTTGCCACTCGAACATAAAATTCATATCTTCTCGCCACCGTGTAATATCCTCTATATATATATGAAAACTCTCGAATTGCATTATCCAATGACCCAGTTTTTAATAAATTAGCAATTATTCCATGAGCGCGCGTTGGATATGAGATGGTAAATAGCCAACGAGGCCCGTAGGGCCGAGTTGGCAATAACCAATCCCATATCCAACAAGCGTGAATGGAATAATTGTTTTATTAAATTGTCAACCTTCGGGTTTACTTAATTTTATTAAAGTCTAAGAAACGACCGAAACTTGGCTCACGGGAAAAATTTTATGCTGAGCGACATTTGCCGCATTTATTTCCATATAAGGTCAAACGCAGGTATAATGGCTGGTAACCGAGATCTAGTTAACCAATCAGAAAGCTAGAAATGCATTATCCGAGGTTGAGAATTTAATAATCACGGTTAGCGCTTTCTACTGAAAGAGGCACTCAGTATTCAACATGATGAGCATAGCTTCGAAAAGTTAAATCCGAAAAGATTATATTGATAGAAACCTAAACATAATTGTTCAGCTTCGTTACAAATATCTACATAAGCACACTGAAGACTTTACTTATTTGTCAATGCGGTATTTAGCTTAATAAAAAACTAATTTAGTGGGGACACTATTTACACATTAAAACATATCTTAGTTACATAAATTAGGTTAAAATTATTTACAGTTCGATTCGAAAAAAACCTTAATAGATAAATAAATAAGTGAAATATGTGAACTTAGTATAATGTAAAAACTTAAAAGATATCAAATATATATAAACAGTAAAATCTAGAGAGGCCTAGCAGCATATGTTACATTTGTTACTGTAGGCGCCAGAATTTGGATTTGTTCGCACCATAGTTTTCGCGTGATTTGTTTTCTTTAGTTTCGTGTTTGGTGTTAGTTTTCGTGTAATTAGCTTTCTTTGTTTCGTGACCTTTTGTATATGTTATGTTCATTTGCATTCTCTATAAGTTCGGTTCGCGCGTAATTTATTTCAGTTAGTAGCGTTTTCTAGGTTCTGTGCGTTTGGATCAGTGGATTTTCTACAGTCTTTTTGGGTTCATCTTGGTCCGTCACATTCGTGTTGTAAGTTTCTTCGTTTATTTCGCTTTGCCGTTTTCCTGCACTCTTCACGTTCGGTCTTTGTTAGTTACTTTATGCTCATTCCCGTGTTTGTAATTTTGTTGTTTTCAGTTACCGTGTTTCAACCTTCGTTTTGGTGGAATAAATTTCTATGGAAGAAACCAGTTAAAAGCGTGTGCGACTTTAGCTACAATTATTACAAGAGTGTTAGGTCTTTGCTCTTAATACTCTTCTTAAAACTTTTAACATTAGGTTTCTCTAAATCCGTTAAAAACTAAGTTGCACTCCGTTCAAAATTCGTGCAATTCATGCACAAATGAAGGTACTTTGTCGCACTTTTATCACCGCTGGGAACAAAAAATACAGCAAACTGGCGGTAACAGTCTAACTTATCACCTGCATAAACATCTGTTTCGTGACCAAGATTTTCTTGGTTAACCAAGCTTAACATTAACATTAATAGTGCTCGGAGACAACAACTATTGTTGCACCTGCAACAAGTTAATATGGGTCACGGAGTCCATACTTCAAATCATAACTGAAGTTTATTGAACGTTCTCTCTAAGATACCACAGTTATCAAGACCTGCCGATTTGTTCGGACCGACTTGTCTGACTTGGTCAATGTAGGTATAATGAAAATAAAAGAAAATGATGAAGTTTCTCAGGCGGATCTTTTTGAAATGTTGTAAGAAGAACCAAAGAGCCACAAAACTGATCAAAACACGTTCGCTATCAGTATTGAAAACTAGACAAGTGTAAATTAAGATTGATAAAAAGGATGACATACATTTTTAAAATCGTTCATATACATTGCATGCGATATTTTTTCATTTGCCCTCCACTCACTATATTAATTAAAATTTATACAAGTAAACAGCGGCAGAAACGAGCGGCCCTGCGGCGAGGACCGAACGAGATGTTGTCCTGGTGCCAGTGTTACACAAATCTTCATCACAACAAGAGAATGTGCATTCACCACCTGCTAGTATGATAACTCTACACGATAACTCCACATCACGACAATCACCTACACATGATCTTGCCTCCACTTCATTTACCAACGCTCCTGATTTGATCTCGTGGTGATATATACCACATGTGTAGTTGTCGCTTGCACACGTAACTTCTCTCAGCTCGTTTTCGCATATTGATTTTGGATATGGCCTCCCGTCATCTGGTCCCTTGCATTCGTAGCACTTGAGCGCGCTTGCTGCAACAAAGTAGAAGCGGAAGAGATTCTTATGCTGTCTTGTTTTGGAGTTAACATGCAGAGTGCAAATAACAAATACCTGTGATGCTTCTAGGGAAAACTGTATATAATAATAAAACCTACTTCAGGTAGTGTAATCAGTTCATAACCATGACAACTGATCAAAGGGTAAACACGAGAGGTAATGGATTTATAAAGTATTGATTAGCATCCATGTTTCCACGGCTCAGAACTGACCGTTTAACGTTCAGTTGAATAATAGCAACATAACCTTGGATGTAGTTACGAGACCTGAGCGACTGAACTTAAATAACAATAACAATCTGTAGCCAAACACTTAAGACGAATACTCCAGTGAAACTTTCACTTTGCGACAACATAAAATGTGTAAACGATGCTCAGCATACAGTAGACCTCTCAGTTTTGGGACGCAAAGGCTGCAGAGACTCAGCATTATGAAGGTTCGAATACTGTAGAGGTAGAGACTATCATTATGAATTATGTTTTTTTCGGGGATGAGGTGAACTGACAGTCTGTAATATAAAGGTGTCCTTATCACGGAGATGTCAGTCACAGAGTTCTACAGTACTTGCTTAAAACAGTTGCAATACTGTTTTTATCGACTGTGCAGACACTGTATGCAAATTGTTCAATTTGCAAATCGTGTGTATTTTGTCATGCCGGTTTCATCTTAGCATCATCAGGTAAAAGTACGCGTAAATATAGAAAGACACGGCCCTCACCTGTGCCTATCGTTAAAGAAACGATCACAAAGGCAATATAAAACAGTCTAATCCACGCGGTGTTTGATTCCATGGCATTTGTCTGATAGACTATAAGATAGAAAACACAATTTTGTATGTGGCAATGGCAGTAACCATCACATCTCTCTGTCATATAATTTTCAAGAACTGCACAACTATGACGAATTGAAATTCGACTTATTCATGGCTGTCAAGGCAACACTCCATTCTCTATGTCCATTTCGATTACGGTTTTATTTTAGGTCACCCATGCGGTTGTAAAATGTTTTTGGATTGCGTGCACTACTCCGTGACGTCAAAGCGTTGTTCTAGAAACTGCTGAGGACTGTTTTGTTGTAAGTCACTTTACCGTAAACATGACACATATTAGCTCTAGGGTATATGCACGCTATCCAAACCGAAACGTTAAGCAATAAGCGTGAAATGGACGGATCTTTAATTAAGCAAACTTTCTGGACAAATTTCTAGTAAGTTCTAAGAGAAATTCGCGCTCAACGGTGTGATCCTGCCCTTGTTCGCTGTAGGTAGACCTGCGATTATTCAAAATAACTTTTTGCTATGGAAGCTTTGCCAGTCATGCCCCAATAAAATAGTATTGTGTAACTGTCAGGTATTATCAAAATTCGGAGCTTGTTGACAGTTGAGATATCTTCAAACATAAGCAAAACCAACCTCGTTCCCAGGGTCCTCTAAAAAGGTAGAGAGAGGACCCTGGGAACGAGGTTGAAGCAAAATTCTCAGTTACCGTTTCATCTACATCTATTTTCCCTGTAAGTCAGTACTGTTTTCCAGAATCTTCTTTTTCATCATCATCATCAATATCATCATCATAAACTTTATTTACTCTCAAATTTACAGAGTCGCGTTGCTGCTAATTTCTTCGAGCCACCTTGTATTAAACAATTAGATTATGAGCTCGAGATTACTACCACCCATAGAAATCAAGCAGCAATCAAAATCCTCTTCACAGGACTCTTCGAAAACGCCAACAAGCGGCCGTAATTTGTTAACAAGAGCACATTGCTACGCTACTCACAATATATCACTGAATAGTTAGTGAGCAGCGTAGCCAATCAGAGAGCGGCATTCGTGATAGAACGCTAGTAGATTTATACTAATAGAAATTAGGAATAATGAAAGAAAAATTATATCAAAATAGATTAATTTATGCAATATTACAGGACAAAATTAATTTGCGGAAGGTGCAACAGTGCGATATTGATTTGGAAGTGTGTTCCAGGATTTGGCCGCTTGGTAACTAAAATACCCTGGCCATAAAATTGTACATATTTTAGGAAGGGTTAAAATATCAGTTTCTCTTAAGGTTACCGAGTATCTTCAGGGGTGTTATGTCACGCGTCCAGAGGATGTAGCGCGTCCGGTTTAAGCTGTAGATACCTCAATTCCTATATCAAATTAAAGCTTAAAGAGCTGACTATCAAACTATACCAAGAATTTTGAAATAAAGTGAATTGCCGAATTTTTCAAGACCATTAAACGCGAGCACCCTAATCACCGTTTGGAAGCTACAAGTCAAAGCGAATTTTGTTTTTCGCCAATTTATTTTTTCCTCGCGCTACAAAATGTGTCTGCTTTTTGCCATGTTCAATTGCAGTGAAAAGTTACAGAACATTTTAGAAATAGGATTAAAAAAATGTGAAGTGATCGAACAAAAATCGCTCTCCGAGAAAAAATATTTCGAAATAAACCATTCGCAGACACAATTTTGTTTTGTATATGTTAAACTAGAGCTACTATCCAAATTTGAAGGCAATCGAACAAATTCCCTATGAGTTGTAACTCTTTGAAGTGTCTGCTTCCACTCGAACAATATTATTCGAGAAAACAGCGCAAAGAAAACTCACTTTGCTTCGCAAACAAACGCCTTCAACTGGTTCTCAGATAACTGAGCCAATCAGCTCTTGGAAAGTTAACCACCTTTAAAGTGCCTATGAAATGAAAAGTAATTGCTGCTTACCTGAAAAGGCTTTTCAAAATACGGAAGAATGGTGTTTTTTGTTTTGGAAAATCATTTTTCGTTTTAGAGATATTGACGTTTTTGTATTATGCAAATAAGGAAAGTGATGACGTCATGAGATTTGTAACTAAAATAGTGAAGACATTTAGAAACAGAGGAATCATATTTTGCATGCGGCTGTTTGCCGAGCTTGTAGTTTCCAATCTTTTGAGTAAAATACCAGTGTTCTATTTTAGAAGGATCCAAAGTCATAAATCGTGTCATGTTAGTTGAGTTGAACTGATGCGGAGTCAACATAAAGTGTTATTTTCGTATGAAGAAAGTCTTGCAACTTTATCAACAAATTTCAATGAAGCTTTTCCAATGTTCTCTATTGAGCTCACGCTTGGTCAGTAAAGGTCGTTAAGGATTTATATAAAAGAAAAGAAACACTCTATTCTTGAGGGACACAGCTCACTCACGGAGCTGATAAGTACTGTTCATGTCTATCGATCTAATGTGCCTATGAACCCTTACCGCTGAATCTTCTCATTGCAAACGAATTACGACAAAGAGGAGGCTGAAGTAACCATAAGCAGCCAAATCACCATAACAATATATGATCCTATTGGCAACAAGAATGGAGCAGTGAGGCTCCTCCATTTGCCTCAATATATACTTTTTACTTGAGCCGCATTTAACGTACTTGTCAAAACACTGTCACTACCTTCGGCAGCAACCTCCACTGTTCCGTTTTTCCCTCTCAGTTTGCAAGGGACATTTCTGCGGTTCATAAGGAATCAATAGGGAGATCGTCCACCCATGTAGAAAAACTACTTCCCGGCAGTGAAGCGGAACTGTTTCCAAGGCCTACATACACAACCCTATTATAATGAGAGCTATTTTCCATCCCGGAAGATCTGGCCTTCAAGCAAGATCATGGGGTAAAAGGTCATCATTGGACGACACGAAGTCATGCTACCAATTAATCATAACTTAAAAATATGTATGGCTCAGCTGACAAACTATCAACTCTGTGAAAAAATTCCCTGAGTTAAAGCCATTTCTGAATTGTTTTGGAAATATAAAGGTGTGGAATTTTGCTATTGGACACCTAAAGCTCCCCGAGCTCCTTTGCGCTCTTTCGCACTCCAATTTGGCGAAGAATACGGCGTGCCATAAGCCAATAAGATTCGAAGATTTTGCTTTATTAATGATAATTCTGGACGTCATGTGATATTACGAAAAATTGTTTATTGTAATCAAGGGCAACTCAAGTCGAGTATTTAGTAAAATGAAAGCATAGATAACGTGTTAATAGATATAAACACTGAGCTTAAACTGTCAAGGGTCATACAAACAACACGCTCCCTCAGCAGTTCATGCCTTGTTTGGGTCCACTAAGTACAACTTTTTGTTTTCATTTCCGGTTTTTTTTTATAAAATCATATTCCTAAGCCTAGCTAACACTTGTTTGCGAGCAGAAAAATATAGTTTCATTGTGAGCCAGCTTTCTATGTTACATATTCTTATTATTTCACATTTCACACATCAAGCGTTCCCTGCGAACAGAAAAGAAATGATGCAATTAGCCTAAGTTAGCATAAAAAGAAAAGGAAAAAGAATGACTTGTAGTCTGTTTATTACACGGTTAATAAAACTAATGGAATTTAACAGCTGTGTAGTTTAAGTGGACTGTTGAAGTAGACAGTTTTTTTTTTCAAACCATCAAGGCAGTTAAGGACTTTTGCTTATACTATGAATTCAAAGCACCTCAATGGCACTGTAAATTACAACTGCCTCGGTGTAGGACACTGCAGTTGGACAGTCTCTTGCAAACGAATTTAGATTTAGTAACCGGTTGATTTCGTACCTACCTTTCAACCACTTGTCATCGCATTCTAACCATACCAAACATGGTTGTAAAAGCGATGAAGTATGGCGCCAAGTTAACACAAGAAGCTACGTTGCACAAATCTCTATCGCAACCCCGCAAGAAGCACTGGGAGGTTCCATTTCCTATCTGCTTTGTTCCATTACACAACTTGTGGAGAGTGATAAGCTCTACAGTAGAAACGCATGAACGCCTCTCCACCTCGAACGTGTCCTTATCCTGTTTGAATTTCCTGTCGACTTTGGCACACTTATATTCACGGGGACAGTACATGATCGTTTGTTCGTTAGAACATTGACGTTGGGTGTAGGACACGTTTAGGGGCGTAGAATGATTAAAGACGAGACTTGTACTACCATCGGGTCCTGCACAGTGGTAACATTTGAGAGCAGCCAATCTGCTAGCGGGGCTGCCATTATTACATAGATCGTGTTGGCAACAAGTATATTCACAGTTTCCTCCAGTTTCCGTACATGTTTCGTTCCCTATTCGTTTGCAATCTTCTTTCGTTCCACACTCTTTCAGTTGTAACTCTGTTTCTATTTCGTCCCCGGTGTAACTCGAGAACCTGGCACGGACATCAAGACATGTGTCGTGAGGAGCAACGCATGTGAAATTCACTTGACTGGTGTTGCACTGAGCGGGTGAATGTAGCTGGCCAGTGGAATTCGTACAGCTGTAGCACTGAAGACAATAACCTGCATCCAGAATGTAAACAATGATAAGCGATGCTACATATCCTTCTACTTGATTTAAACACTAAACGAAGCCCAATATCGTAAACACGCTCTGGTCGTAGCTCGTTTATCAGCAAATTAGCAAACACGGAAAAAATGAAACTTGTCTACAAAACCTAAAAGTGTTCTAAAATAGCAATCGTTTCTCACCTGATTCTACCAAGGCAAATAGCACAGCTATGGTTGGATAAATAAGTTTCATTGTAGTCGAACGCTAAAGTGAGCAAGTGCAACAACAGAACCACAAAACAGTAGCTGACAAGGCGCACGTTTACGAATGATCTCTTTACTTTGTAGTCAGTCAAAGAACTGGCCAATGTCATAGGTTTCAAAGCGTGCCAAGGGCCTCTTTGTTCAGCTTTTAGAAGCCTTTAGGTAATATGACCCGAGGGCAGATATGTTATTGTCCTGTATCATTTCCGTGTGTTTCAGCTAAGCCTATCAGTGGGCCCCATCAGTGTGGTAACCAGTGATGTTGGCTTCACCGCAAACTGCATAACTTCAAATAAACTGACCGGAAAGTTAGATAAAATTGATATCAGACCGACTGTTCAGTGGACTGCGGCTTTAAAGGGAAATACTACGTGCACTGGCTGATCGAAAAATTGGCTGATCTACCTGCAGTTTTGAAAAAGGGGTCTGTTAATTGTGCTGTTATTTTATTTATTTTTGTTGATGAAGTCTTTTCGATTTTGTTGTTTTGAATTTCAAATTGACTTTGATTTTTCTAGGTGAAGGTAGGGGCGGTAGATCAGAAACATGCAAAACATCCAGAATTTTTTCATCTGGTAAAAGTAGAGCTCGAAAAGCAAGAGTTGAACATTACAGGGAAACATACGAGGAATTTACTGCTCGAGTAAGTAGAACAATGTAAGAACATGCCGGTTCGCGTTCTTGGCAAACTGATAGAATCCATGGATAAACGCACTATTACGAAGAATGCTTGAAAGTACAATTCTCGTTGAAAATTTGAAGGATATTACATGCCCGCGCGTGGATACGAATTTTATACTCGAGTTGAACAGGAGAAGATAAAATTCGTATCCACAAGCGGGCAAGTCATGTTCTGTTTATTATATGAACATACTAATGACGACTTTTTTTACGATTTTCCGAAGATTTCCGAACACTTTCCGAAGATTTATGATTCTCCAAAAGTTGTCCGAAGACCAGTCAAACCTTTCCGAACATTTTCCGAAACTTTCCGAAGATATCCGAGAAAGATCCGATAATGTTTCGATCACACAGTAAAACATCTAAGTTCAGTTTAAGTTATGTAACCATGGCAATCGTGATCTTTTCAATATCCAACGTGAAATATAAAAATAGTAGGGACCTTAAGGATGTTCGCGCGAGAATTTTCCAGTCGATAGATTTTTTCAAATGTTTACTACAGTCAGATAATGTGTTACAGCGTGTTGAAAGTTACCCTGATTATGAAAAATTTGCGCACGTAATTCAACATGTCGTACGCAACATCCGCACCAAGCAAGAGAACCAGAACGAGCAAAAGTAAGAGACATGCTCTTAAACTGAGAACCTGGAACGTCCGCACCATGACTACCGGACTTGATGATCTCCAGAACATTAGTAATGCAAGAAAGACCGCCGTCATCAACGATGAGCTTCTGCGATTGAAGACAGACATCGCCGCCTTGCAGGAGACTCGTTTAGCAGACTCTGGAACGCTGAAAGAAAAGGACTACACCTTTCTCTGGCAAGGAAAGAGCGCCGAGTATCGCAGAGAACATGGGGTGGACTTCGCAGTCAGGAATACCTTGTTGAAGATGGTTGAACCAGGCGGCATGGGATGTGAACGACTGCTCACTCTCCGCCTCTACACCTCTGACGGTCCAATTTCCCTCATCAGTGGCTACGCTCCTAATCTGGCATCAACACCTGAGGCCAAAGATGAATTCTACTCCAACTTGAATGTCGTCATCAAGAACATCCCCAACAACGAACAACTTGTCCTTCTGGGTGAGTTTAATGCCAGGGTGGGCGCCGACCGTGACTCCTAGCCCTCCTGCCTTGGTTCCTTTGGAGTTGGCAAGGTCAACGACAACGGACAGCCTCTACTAGAGTTTTGCTCTTACCAGACGAAGCCACAACACCGGGTGTCCTGGCGTCATCCACGCTCGAAACACTGGCACCAGCTTGACATGCAAAGATCGAAGAATTTGCAAAGACCTTCGAAGAAGCCATCTCTACAAAAATCCTCAAAGTACAGTATCAGACACCTGGATCCACCTACGAGAATGCATTCATACATCAGCAATCTGAACCATTTTCGGAAAAAAGACCTCTCGGAGCTCTGACTTGTTCGATACAAAGTCCGTAGAGATGACCCCCGTCATAGAAGCAAAACGGGCGGCCCTTGCTGAATATAAGGGCTCTCCAAGCGAAAAGACCCTTAGGACATTAAGAGCAGCTCGGAGCAAGGTCTAACAGACAGCAAGGAAATGTGCCAACGAGTATTCACGCCGGGGCCAAACGGCCCTAAAATCGGTCATCAAGATGTCCCAAATTTGATTATTTTTAGCATAACTTTAAATGTAGTAAATATCTCGTCGTGAAACAAAATTGACAGCAAATATCAAATAATGACGTCACAGTTAATGACGTCATTCCATAACCGTGATCAAAATTTTTTAAATGCCATTGTTTTGTACTTGTTTAGCAAGAGGACAGCAAGAGGAGTTAAAGTGCCACTGAAACGAAATTTCCGTATGTGAGATTTTTGCGTTAAAATAAAGTTTGAACCTTACTTGGAAACACGGCCAATTTTTTTTTCGCATACGGTAAGCGAAAACTGCTTTTTCAGCTGTTCGAAGTTGGCCGGTTGAGCCTAAAATTGGCGGCCATCTTGGCGCGGCCAAAACAGCGTAGTGACGTCACTGGTTGTACTACTCTCGTGTCTCGCTGAAAATTTAGGGTGATTATGGGAGAAGAGACTAGTGCTCGAAGCCCCCGAAAAACATCTTTAGGACATCTCAGAGCTGTGAGGCCTTTCATTCTATTCAGTTGGATATTTCCAGGATATTTTTATGTAAGCAAGCAAACGAGAGCGAGTTGTTAAATTGCAAAACGATCGGGACATTTGGTCAAATGGCCATAGCTTATTTAAACAATAGCTACACTCATAAAGTAAAAGAGACATGAAAACAAGAGAAAGCGGCTTTTGAAAACATTATCCGGAGTGCTGCCGCACGAATCGCGGCAACAAAGCTTCTAGTCTTCGAGTCGCTTCGCTTCGATGAAACCGGACGCTTTGTGAGTTTCACCGCGGACATGCAAGATTGTGCTACAATGACCTTTAATCTGGTTGTATCTGCTACATCCTACAAGTTATCACAACAGCAACAGTTTAAGAAACGCTCGTCTTATATATGGAGGTAGCGAATTTAAAACTATAAAGGCAAACTAAGCTGCCATGACCCCGTGTTTTCAGGAAACGAGAGAAAGCGTGACAGTGTTGGCGGCGAAAGATGATAAATGCAAATTAGTTCAAATTCTGTTTTAGTAAACCCTCGAAAGGAGTGTAAATTAGTGACGTTTTAACGAATTGGTTTTGAACTTGGATACTATTTAATGAAGATCTTAGACATAGTATACGTTAAGGAGCTCAAAGTAG
>OZ026595.1:49246096-49256096 GCA_964020085.1 Micromussa lordhowensis | reverse complement strand
GAGAGCGATTTAAATATGAAAACAAAACTGGTAATCGAATGATAAAACAATTATTGAACCAGATTATCGCAAAATATCGTGATTTGTCAATGTCTCGCATATCAATTATTTGCCTCAGCCTTCGACTTCGGCTGTATGTCAACGATTAAGTTTAATGGTAAATCCGTCATGATGGAAAAAAGGACAAAACTGAAAGCGACGAAACTGGTAAAAAGAAAGGTCGAATTAGTACTCGAAACTTTTTTTACGATGCCGGAGTACTATCACAAGTACTCTTTCTTTGTAATAAGAATTGGACGCTACATATACTGCGCTAGTATAGGTGGTGAATATGACATATCTAAGCTTAGTTGCTAAGATCACCGCCAATTAGAGATCTAGAAATCGAGTGTTCTCTTTGTCTTCACGACATTGATGTGAACTAATTCCTAGCCCTAGGTAATATACAAGGTATAAAGCGCTATGCCAATAACATCCAATTTGCTTTGCCAGAATTGAGATGACCAAAAAATTGTTAAAACTGTTAAAATAAACAACACTAAAAAATAATGAAGTCTGTTTAACCTCGCAAGAAAGTATTTTTTTAACTACACGTATATTGAGTAGCATCTAAGTTATCTTTCTATGTCAACACAGCTCAAACAGCAAGCCTTACTTAGATAGACTGTTTCAAACAACCGCACCACTATAGGTAAAGATTTGATCTTGGCTCTGTGGTTTTTCCCTCGTTTTTTCACACAGTACTAGTCTGTTTGGCTTTTGTGCGGCTTTCTTGTGGTCATTCCACAAGTGAACAATATTGAGTGCTACAAAGACAGGCTTGAAGTCGTGAATTGCCCTGACAAGTCTATCATCTAGTAATCACGATGACGTAATTGACAGGGACTGCGGCACCAGAAGGCGAGGTGATAGAGATATAATCTGTCAACATTTTAGCGACGAGTACGAAACCAAAGGTTACGCCGATCGCCGATGTAGAAGGACGCTTTGCACCAGTGATCGGTGTAATACACCAGGTAAGGACGGTGGCTAAAACATTCAAGTATAGCATTAACATGCTGTTATTACAGCTGTGAGCTTTAGGAACAACCAACATATTCTTGGGTTTCACCCACGTGACCAATAGCTTAGCAACGGTTACTATCCACCATCTTGGTGTCCCTCAGGCGTAAACAAACCGTATTCAAAGAAGAGTTCATGTGAGAAAGAAAGGATGGTTTTATGCGCTGTTGTTGGCTGTTCGAGCAAAAGCGAGAAGCATAAAGGCTTAAAGTTGTTTCGTATACCTAAGGTTATTAAAAATCAAGGGGAAGAACAGGAGAAACTCACTACTAGGAAGAGAAACGAGAGGATTTCTACCGTGAGTCAGGACGCTACAAACCGAGAAACTAGAGAGTGCCAGAGAGTGAACGAGTTTGTAGCAAACACCTCGCTCTAAAACTATCGGAACAGAGCGGCTTTAGTCGATAAATTGGTCAGCAAAAGGATCGATTAAACTTAAAGCTACTGCTTTAATTTTGCACTGGTTGAGTTTGGCATAAAACTGATCCATCTTCTTTCGAAGGTGCCGATGCGCGCTGTATGCGCCGGCCGATGCAGTCCCAGAACTAGAAGTAAGTAGAAGCTGCTGAAAATAAAAGCTGCTGGTTCGAGGCTTGCGGCTGTTGTAGATCCTCAATTTTCTGGTCGAGCTTTTCATTGACCGGAGCTTGTTAGCCGATGAAAAATCGATGTTCTTAGCCCTCGCATACGGCATTTCTTTGACATATGTCTGCAAATATCCATGAGCATTTTACCTGCGTGCAAACGAGCTTTTCATGAATTCGTGTAGTTGCTTCTAAATAAAATAAAACACTCGCGACGTGCTTTGCATCCCAAGCAATGGGCTGACAAAATAGTCCCATCCTTTTCGGAAATGACGCAAATCAGTGTTCACTAAAGGATCATCATTTCACACGCTGTGAATGCCGAACACTTGCTCTCACGACGTACTTGCGGGCGATTACTTTGCCTACAACTGAGGTTACAAATCCCGACATAATTTGATTAAATGCCTCCAGACTCTTGAATGCCTTTAACTGCTTTTTGGTGTAGAAGCTGGTCTCAACCCCGATGACCGAGATCTTTTGCGAATATATTTGCTGTGGCTAAATGACAGGCAGCCGGTCAAGGTTTTCAAATTACTAAATGACCAGTTGTCTGATATTTTGTCATATTTTAAAGAATGGAAGGAACCCATCCAATTCAAATTATCATATGTCTATCACGAACTGCTAAGCGATCCAGAAGAGCTGCATAGGTTCAATTAAGTCTAACGCTTTGTTTACGCTCGGCTCCAGGGCGGAAAAAGGCCGGGCGGTGAAACGGGCAGTCCGCTCTTGGTCCAATGTGTGATGCGGAGAAAGACTGGCACGAGCGCTCCTTCCGCGCTTCCGGTGCAATTAATGGCTGCCAAAAATCTCCTCTCGACAAACCGGAAATGACATTTTCTTTCTTTATTTTTAAGCTACCAGTAACGTCTTTTTAAAGGCCTCTTTGATATTTTTAGCCCCGAACTCAATACTATTTTGTCTTTTGGAACATCACTTAAGTATTTTCGTCGTAAGCTGCTCAAATTTGAGTGAAATAAGACTGTGTTGAATGCAGGAATGTCCCGCTTATCATGACCAAGTTGTGCTCCGCTGCTCATTTAAAGGGTACTCCACATTACTCCAGTCCAAATTTTACATATGTTGAAGATCAATAGCTTTTACATAACATAGTAAAAAATCAACTGGATATATTTGGATATAGCAGCGTTTCAGAACTTCAAAGTTTTCCTACTCTTACCACACTTTTGCAGGGATTTTGGCCGAGAGTCTATCGCGACCGAAAAGTAATAACAGTTTGCGAGTTTGAGTTTCGCCTGAATTGCAAGCAACACGTGATGATTCATCAAGGCACAAAAACGTTTGTCTTTAAATACTGCTCAGTTTTGTTTGTGTGAAAATCCAAAAAAATCCCTGGTTATCGATGAAAAAGAGCGTTCGCCGATGTGTGTTTTGCAGCTAAGCATGACAAATTCTGACAAACTGAACTTCCATTACGCCGGCTTTTATTTAAAAATCTCGAACTCAAACAACTCTAGCTTTAAATGCGTTTAACGTTAACACTGATGAATGTTTGACAACATATTAAAAGTCTAGCTGAAAATATGGAAAGACAGCAGAGATACTAAAGCAAAGTTACGGCAGCGCGTTCTTTGACCAACCCGAATAACAATTTTTAACTGTTGTTTGAGTTCTCTATCTTGTCTGATTTATTTTCCCAGTATAAAATTTCACTACGTTGAAGAAACACACATAATGTTATTATACTTATAGCGCAAACTGTTGCAGCATTTCAGCACAACAGATGGCGAAAAAATATTTTGTCAAGTGTTTTTGACACCGTCTCGGACATGAAAGTGCACGCGCTCTACTATGCAAATTAGCTACTTATACGCGTCAGATTTTCCTTTCAAAATTAAAACTTCTTCAAACTCGCCAAACAAGTAGAAAGAATAAGAAACAATCGAAAGCAGAACTTGGTTATGATTAAGCATTGTCCTGAGAAACTCACAAATTAACTCGATACCAGAGAAGAGAGCTTTCTTGCAAAAACTTTATTCATGTCAAAAGCTTACGCGTACAACTAGCGCGAGATCTTACTCATTCACAGCGTGAAATTTTAAGTCCTGTTTTCATCCCTGAAAAACTCACCTTTTCCCATTGCCTTAGAACAAAAAATTCAGCAAAAAATTCGCCGATTCACGTAGAAGGGAGTTTCGTGTAAATTCTTTAGACATCTAACTATTCTAAGTTCGAGTGTGTAAGTAAGGAATCTCCTCGTTTTAGTAGACCCCAGTCTACTGCATCACACCTTTTTGCTCGGACCCGCTCGTATCACCGCCCTACGTATAAGCGCCCTGCTCGGCCCAGAGAGCGAGACCGTGGTTTGAGCCACACTTAGGATTTTTTGGGGTCTTCGAATAAGAACAACGAAGCGATGTTGCAGATTCTTGATCATGTACAGTCTATCTTACATATGATAGTTTGAATTGGGTGGGTTCCTTCGGCTGATTAAAATTTGAGGAAATTATCTGACCGCCGGTCATTTAGTGACTTCAAAACCGTGACCGGCAGTCCACCCAAAAAAACCTAAGTGTCACAAACAATGATCTCGCTCTCTGAGC
The DNA here is from genome assembly GCA_964020085.1 of Micromussa lordhowensis. Lineage (NCBI taxonomy): Eukaryota > Metazoa > Cnidaria > Anthozoa > Scleractinia > Lobophylliidae > Micromussa > Micromussa lordhowensis. The sequence continues at coordinate 49,251,883 of OZ026595.1, read as the reverse complement.
CGAGCGTAAACCAAGCGTTATACTTGCGATCTATGCAGCTCTTCTGGATCGCCTGGCAGTTCTTAATCGACATATGATAGTTTGAATTGGATGAGTTCCTTCCATTCCTTAACATTTGAGAAAAATATCAGACTGCCGGTCGTGATTTTAAAACCTTGACCGGTCATTTAGCTACAGCGAATATATTTCCTTTACTCAGTCGTCTCCCGAGGCTTTTGGCATACTCAGAGAGCACTGGGATACCTTTAGATAAATGCCCCGCACTTTTATCGTTTTTTCTTTCTGGATATTCACGTAGTTGGCGAAATACGTGAGCGATAATAGAGGAGCTTCACTGAAGAAATGGCCTGTTATTGACATAAATTTGACACCCGAGGGACACCAACATGGCGGACACTGATTTGAGCAAAGCTTGTGACGTCACGTGAAACCCAAGAATTCCAGTTAGGCGATGTTTTCGACAGGCATACCCTGAAAAACCTCTTGAAGGATTATATGATTTATCGAATTATTCTCACATTTAAATTGGTTCTTACTTATGATCTATTAGAGGACAGGTAATGATATGACGTCCTTGACATGTCTTGTTTCTTAATTATATAAAACAATTACATTTCATGTTACCGTGCGTTTGTTCAGTGATTGATCACGGAAGACGTCGAATTGTGGTAAGAACATCAGTAGCATACTCTGTTATCTACTCGTTTGCCACTTTTTTGTTCTTACCACATCTTGACGTCATCTGTGATCAATAACAGAACAGACCTCTGTATGCAATAGATACCTCTGTATACCTCTGCATAATAAGTACTCACTGAATGGACAATTTACAAAAGGGAAGAAGTTTTGCTTTCGAAAGATGGTAAAGCTTGTAACTTTAATTACCGTATCATGTTCAGATTCCTTCGTCTGTTCTTAGGATTTCCAACAACAACAAACACTTTCCTTTTACTAAAAAGTAGAATAACTTATTACAATATAGACATACCAGAAAACACTAATACCGACGATCTAAAACAAAGAATTTTTACGCCTAGTTAGGGCAGTTTCTAGCATCCTACGCAGACGCTCTTTAGGCTCGTCACGCAAACTACCTGCATGACGAGCCCATGCGTAGGAGGCTCGGCAGTTTCCGGAGTCGTTTGAAAAGGTCTGAAATGACTCTTCCCACCGTCCTCGTAAACGTTCGTGGCTTCAATTTTGGTCAGGCTTAAGACATCACACCTCAACTAACTGTCTCTGGGTATCCGAGGATGAATATATACAGATTATTACTGATGATGTAGCATCAAATAAAGAAAGTAATCGCGATTTCCATGCGGCAATGATGTATATACTGGCTGCTGATTGGGAGAAAATATATTCGGCTTTGGGCATAGTCGCGTATTAACGAAATCTGACTGACGCTTTTGCGTCAAATGACCTAAAAATGCACCATAAATATAGCCACCATCTTGGATTTCTTGATATTTCCATTTCCATGCCATAAAAAGCCTGTAGTCATCTTCTGAGAGCTCACAAACATCTTTTCGAGTACTTATTCTCATACAAGGCCAGTTCAGATTGAGTAACCTCACTTTTTTAACCTACGTGACAGCATTCTTGGCCGCCATTTTATATCGTGTCACGCAAAAGCTCAGAAATTCAACCTTGCTTTATCACAAGACGAAAAACCCTGTCAAACTGAAACTTTGTAAAAAGGCAGCCACTCAACCCTTACTTATTTGGAAGAAAGCGCTTGGCACTCTCTATTTGAGCCTTTTGCTCGGTGAAGACATGGAAAGGCGTCGAAAATGAAATCGAAAATCTTTATGCGAACATTGAGTTCCGGAAAGAGGCGTTTTTCACCAGTTAATTAGAGAGCTTAAAAAGCGGGAGATGTAGCGAACCCAGAGTTTTGCCGTATGACGAAGGAGCAATTTTCCTTTCTATTGAGAAAACTAAACTAGAGCGGTTTCAATTGAGAGTCGTAAACCTAAACCCATAGAAATACCAAAACGAAAACCAAAGTAATTGCCTGATCAGTGGCGGGTCTAGGGGAGGGGCCCGGGGAGCCCGGGCCCCCCTCTTATTTTGGGTAAAAAAAGAAGAAATGACTGAAGGGAAAATGGCCGCCATGGCAAGTAAATCAAGACCGGGCCCCCCCTTAGCTCAAGGTCTGGATCCGCCACTGCTGATTACTCAGTTTCGACACTCAATTGAAAATCACTCTATCCCCGCTGATCCAAAACTTCTCGACTTCTCTGTCCGCCATGGATTTTTTTCAATTTGTAGCTTAGCGCCGTTTCGCTGACAGCAATTAACAAGCGTTGAATTCAAACTTTTTGCGAGGCAAGTTGTTGCTTCGGTGGTAACAACAATAGGTTTCCACTTCAATGCAACTGCCTCCTACCATTTGAGATTTTTAAATATATTACGTTTATTTGGAATATTTTGTTTCCTCTGTTTCAGTGGCATGCCTGTAAACTAACTAAAGCGTAGTGCTTGTATAGATAAGTGCATGATCACTATAAAATAAGATTTACAATTTTTGTTTTTTACATTTACAAAGCAACAATGTTGCGAGACAAATTGAAGGAAAATGTTGCCCACACTACCGGACCTTAATTCTGTTTATAACATAGCTAGCAGAGCAGCGCAATCAAATTCAGTATACGTAAGCGTGCTCAGTGCACGCTGCCAGAAATTTTTTTTTCCGCGCGAGCGGCCATTGTTAGCGCAGGGAAAAATATTTTGCGACAATAATGGATACAAACAGAGACTCGGGCCCACCAGTCCCGAAACGAAGACAATTTTGCGACCATTTCTCTTGGGCTAGAGGTTCTTAAATGAGGCAGAAAAAGAGAAGAACAACGGGAGAGGAGATTCGGCATCAGCGCCGTCACGATTCGCTTCACTGTCCGAGGGCGAAATGCAACAGATTGTGCACAATTCCACCGGTTATGTTATAAAACAATTGGTTTATGCTTTTAGCTGTGCACTATGGAGTTATGGAGCTATCGCCTCGGGCAACTCTATACGCTTCTTTCGTGCTCTCCAAACTTCCCACGTGCTCCATAACTCGATAGTGCACGCTAAAGCATCAACCAATTGCAGAATTTTAGAAATTGTCCGGCCGAGGTTGTGATGTCATAATTTTTCCTCGAGCTTGGGAAAAATAAACTCATGCGCCTCACGGAAAGAACTTGTTGATAGGCTAAACTGGTTGGAGAATATGTGAAAAAAGTTTTCTTATTAACCTTGTTATGTAGAGAAAAGACAGGACAATATCTGACAGGAGGTTTTATTTTACTCAGCGTTAATCAAACCGAACCTAAAGGTTTACACGCCTCATAAATAAGTCTTTTATGTCCAGTCTACAGCATCTCCTGAGATCTCTATAACCTGAAAATAAAACAATTGACGATAAAGTGGTCTTAGAATTTCGGCAAAATAGCCAAGCCATTAGAAGTCCTCCAGCTGTCATTACAGGTGACAAGGAGGGGTTTTGCCATGTTTTTGTTCGTTGGGTTACACTGAAGAAGTGACACTAGCTCAGCAGCAAGCCGGGCACTGATGTAAGTTAGCATACTTTTTAAAAGTTCCACGGTCTTCTTTTTAAGGAGCTTTTATAACTTATGAGACGGGTTCGAAGATGGGCGGAAAGCAGTCATTTCCCTTGGTTCGCCATTAAGCCTAGCTCTCTTTCTTCAGTTTACAATAATCGTTTAGCCTTTTTATTGTTAGCTGGGGGTGGGGAATTCCTCACACCGAAGACAACTTCTGAAAGATTATTTTTGCTTAGTTCTACGCCGGAAAATGAGCTGAAAAAGAGATTTTGAATAAGCGCACCTCCTATTAGCATTTGCCACAGGTCTTTGCGCAGTTCTTTGACATGTAGTCCACATAGCTGTGCTTGCAGTAACCTTTTTCTGCCCAGTATGAACAACTCGAGTGTTTGTCCTTGCAACCTAGGAGAGGGAAAGATAGCTAGACATCAACATATGCATGGAAACCGAGAAAAATAATATACTACTTCTGAGTAAAGTAATAATAGATATATAAACATTTGAGTAAAAAAGTATAAACCAACTGCATCCGAATCTACCATTCACACAAATGAGACCTTATGAATTCTGTGAAAGAATAAAATAGAAATTCCACTGTCAGTTAATTCATAATCCGGAAGTTTATCTCTGCACACAAAGCCACATCATTTCTCTCAACTTGAGATCAACTTGTCATGCGCACAAATCACGTAACCACGTAATCACCCAGCACAATTGAACCCTTTTATTTCTGTTTGGCGAAACATCGCGTGAGACTTTTGAACTTATAATTGAAAGGCGTAAGCTTATTATTGAAAGGCGCAGTAAGACAGTGATCACGAGACGTACGAGTTATGAAGAAACATCTAATATAACAGAAAAACCCTCCTAATTAGCATAACTAAAGTTACTTTCCTGTATGGAGAAGCTCTTACATGGTCTCGTGAGGTTCTCTTTATGTTACAACCCTTTTCATTTGTTATATCAACAATGCCATTCCTTAAAGAACCAATTTCTGCCATATATATCTACGATGTAAATACACACGCACAAGTGGCATGATAAATAACTAAACTTATTATTTCGAATATTTGTCTATATCAACTAATGAAGAATCCAGCCGAAATTGAAAGTTGCTGAGGGGGGCTTATGAGTTAATTGAGGCCCGGTCTATACCTAAAGTTTGCACAAAACGAAATACATTTCTTAATCAAAGTTGTTATATTCTTATGCAATTTTCTCAGAAATTATTTAACAAAGTTTACCAATGCAATACTATCGAGGGGTTCGATTTTCAAGGTGAATAAAAAACTTTAAGGATATCAAAGTTAAAAAGGTTTGTACCTCTATAGGTAGTATTTCTAATTCATTTCTGGATGCTACATTTAGTGAACATGCAACCTGGTGGTGTAGTGTATTTTTTGTCTTCCCTAATACAGCTTACGTCAAACTCCTAGTAACCATCTAGCTCCCATACAGTGGGATGCATTGCAATATCGACCAAATATTCCGTGAAACCTCTTCACGCCATTCCCACCTCCTTCTCCTCCTCCTCCTCCTCCTCCTCCTCCTCCACTGCATTTGTACAACAGATTCATCTGCTTTAAGTCTATCTCCGTTGGGCCTTTTCTGTTACCTAGGGTAGCCTAAAACAGAACGACAACTAGGTCACTGAGATCATAACACAACTCACTGGACTGGAACAGTAGCTACTAGAAACGCTTCACAGTCAACGCTTAGTGCGCCAGTAATTACTTTGGACAGCAGAGATACACAGAAACAAGGCGAGGCTGCTTAGTCGCCCCCCAAAAATACATGCCACTTACGAACATTTTTGCCACATTTTATGTGACGAGTCGTCTACACAAGCAATTTTTCACATGTTGCAATTTTTATTTGTCACACAAAAACTGGTGCACCGGTTTTTCAGCAAATGAATTTGTCACATAAAAATTGTCGCACAAAAATTGCCGCAGAAAATGTGCTGGTGTGGATGCGGCTATAATCAAAGAAAATATTGATAATTAATAATATTAATAATTGATTATCATTAATAAAAAAATTAATAACTAATAACATTAATAATTATTTATCATTAATATTGTGTTTCGTGCGGCTCTTACTCCTTGTTGCTTGGCAACAATGGTCGGTTTTCTGTTTGAGCTGAACGCGTAACTCTCGTAGTGCATGACACTCTTGTAGTCGTATGGAGTTCCAAGAGAATCAATGGTGGAGCGCGGATACTTCTTGAAAGCAAAAG
>OZ026595.1:49223596-49243596 GCA_964020085.1 Micromussa lordhowensis | reverse complement strand
CCCAACATCCTCTAGCAAGGGAAAGCATTTGTTTACGACCAGTTCGTCCCACATATGACGTGCATCTGACAAATAATTGAAGAAGAAAAATCCCAATAAACGAAAGCAATCGCAAGACAAGTTGAATGTGAAAGTTGTTATGACGATATTTTTTCTGCATTTTACTGCTAAAAAGGCAGGCAGTCGGAGTATGTGGCTGAGTGCAATAATGGTGTTGAATTTATGTATAGATTGGTGTGCGTCGGTGTGTTTGTGGTCGCCCTGCGATAGACTATCATCCCATCCAGGAAGGGGTACGGGGAGAGGAGAAAAAAATACTCCAAGTCGCTGAGTGCTACAGAAACCTCTTTTACGCTCTCAAAATGAAAGTATGCCACTTCAATGCTTACCCTTGGCCAATGTGAAAATAGGCATAAGCGCTCTCAGTTGTTCTTTTCTTGAACTTTACACACGTTTGAGTTCTCCACAAATTCATGGCAGCATTGATTGCTGACATAGCTCTTGAACTGCCCTCTATTAGTAAAGATAGATAAAATGGTATTAGTATAAATGGTGTTAATCACTTGCCCCTTAAATTTTCAAAAAGAACGTTAAGCTCAGCAGCTTTCAATCATATTGCCAACATTCATGAGTATTGACTGATTTCTTACCAGTTTACTTTATTTCTTAGTATTTAGTGATTTACTCCATTTATTTCGCTTATTTATTGTTCTTTTTTTTCTTTTCTGCCTTATTTTGACTCCTTACTGCCCCCCCCCCCCCCCCCTCCTACGCTTCTACTTTTAACTGAGCTTTACTGCCAATCAACCTACTTATATAAATACTATTTAATTTAACTTAGGTCTTTTAGCTTTTATGTTGTTCTGGCTGAATTACACCTTATTTTCTGTTACAATTATCTTTTTGTTGTAAGTAAGAGTTTTTCTCTTTTGGCAATAAAGTATGTTTCGTGTTGTTGCAAATTGTGTATGTTTACAGCAGCTTGCGTTCAGTATCAAAGAACACTTACACTGTAAACTTTGGTTAAGGCTACTGGTGGCTACTGATATACAAGAGAATTCCGCATTATAACTGGGCCTTTACAACTTCGGGACGGCTTTTGGATGGTGTTATAAACGGGGGGCTGGTATAAGGGAATTATAAAAATCACGTTTCGAAATGAACTGATAAAAAATAACCTTCAGACTAACATCCAGGCGTGTCAAAAAGCATTTATTATAAAGACGATTTGATACATTTTAGTAAACAATCACCATATTATATTTGGAATTCGTTGTTTGATTTGAGGTTACAAGGCCGCAAAAATTATTCTCGAGAGGCCACTTTATTTATTTGTCAGCCACTGATGCCTTGGTAACTTTAAAGTGGCTGAATCTAGAACAACGTAGACCATTACCATCGTTGTATATATATTTATAAGTGCATTAATGGACTTTTGAACCACTCTATGAATTTACTAGCAAATAGTGACATTCATAATTATAATACAAGAAACAAAGATATGCTCAGACTACCCCGCGTTACCAGAAATTGGGAAAGCAGAGAGTTTGCCATCACTCTGTAAAAGACTGGAACAAATTAGAGAGAAAGACCAGAAATGCACCGAATATTGCTATTTTTAAGCGACAGGTGTTTGCCAGATTTTTTAATTAATCCGATCTGTAAGATTTTTTTGTAATTTTGCTTCTTTGTTTTAATAAGTTGTTAAGAATTTTGTCTTTAACCTTATTGATAATATCTTGTGTATTAGCTTCTAGTTTTAATTGTAGATTTCTACTTGTTTTTATATTGCATATTTAGTCTTTATAGGACCTTTCTGAAAACCACGTCTGTGATGGAAGCTTCCTAATAAAAGATTTTTATTATTATTGTTGGTGAGGGTTTCAAAAGCCCTCCTGCCCCCTCAGTCAAACTAGGGTTAGACATTGACTGCCATTGACTGGAGAAAACAGTCACATGGTTACAATTGTCGTTTAAGGGGGAGATCTGAGACTACAAGTGAAGTTGAAAAGGATCTTGGTTGGAGAAACCAAAAGTATAGATTGCTATAGCTTATTAAGTACTACCACGTATCACTACAGCACCAAACATGGACTATCATTAGTTGGTAAGTTATTTAAATTAATTCGACTAAATTAAAAGGTTATACTTCCTCATGCTATGTGCGTTTTTATCCAACAAAAAATTAATGAATGAAAGTACAAGATGCTTCCTAGATTATTTAATTCAAGGATAAAAGTATGAAAATCTCTCTGCTAAAAAGAAAAGCTCGACTTATATTCGGTCTTTGATGAAAACCTTGAAGTAAGTTCAACAAAACAGATTATTACTACCGATTGCTGGATCCAACTCATAGATAAGAACTGCCCCAGGCCACAGATTCTTGCGAATTGATGCGCGGCCCAGTCCAGCCTTACTGACGTCTTCTCCAAGCATGGCAGCCATTCTCTGGGCGTCGGTAAGGATCATGTCGCCTTCAAACAAGTTTTTGTCTCTTAGGCCAACATTTTCTAAACAAAAGAATGCCCAGTTAGTATGGTCGGCTAATGCTGAAATCCATTGCCTTAATGGGCAGATCATTATTGCTCTGTTTATACTCCTAATTACGTTGATGAGCGGGATTAAATTGAAGGAATATGGCACAGTGGGCTAGATCTTTTATCATACCTTCTGGTCGATGCAAGTCAGCGTGAGTTGTACAGACCAGGAACGATAAGATTACCTTCCAAGCAGCCATTTTTCTCTCTTCCCCGGAGCAGGAAAAAGAACAGCTCACCAGCTTATATAGAAAGCTGCTTCCATTCAAGCAGAAAAGTTGAATATTAGACCAGCTTGTTGAATTTCCCTTTTTAGTTTTCTTCTTCAAATACAGGCGTTTTCCACTCAAGAACAGTTTACGTTGAAGTGACGTCTGTATCATGAAACCTCAAGAAAACGTTCAATAGAGCGTAAGCGGTATTTACTCACAATTATGAATTCTAAACAATTCTTGTTTATCTGGTTGTACTGCTATATATATACTTTTTTACATATATCGTATTACGACGGTTAAAGTTGGAGACTAAAAAGACATAATTTCAAGTTTAAAAGATTATATACTAATTACATATCAAAAAGTAACATATCAATATCAAACTATAACTCAAAGGGTCTACCGTGGGTTCAGTGATCACTGTTATTCCACTAGTAATCATATGAAAGTTTAAATACGGTGGGTTCAAGTTTCTTTTTATCTGGCATGCATTTGACATCACTGTACACTCTCTATTCAGCACCATTCTATATACGTTTTTAGCACCTGAAAGGCTGCTCAGTCACACCTGTCATCACTTGTCTGATATTCTACAAACGTTTCATCTCGTGTTTACAATAAAAAGAAAATCGATTAAAAAATCCCAAGTTTCTGCCACCTTAGCAGACATCCTAGAAATTGAAGACGCCGTACTGAATGTATTCAACTCAATTGATGACAGTAGTAGTATGCAGAAGATCACGGCTGATTTTATCGATTTTTTATCCAAATGTAAATGATGTAAGAAGGTGGGGTTACCAAGCCCTAGTTGGCTTGCCAAACCCTAGTTGAATAAAGGGGGCAAGTTTCTAAAGAAACTGTGGTGCTGCGTCGGTGGGAGTATTACAAGATAATTTGGTTTTATCAACTGGGTTGATAATGTGAATTGTCCACCGTAAAGAGATTCGGAAGCTGACGTTTCGAGCGTTAGCCCTTCGTCGGAGCGAATCAAGGAATTGTGGGTTGTGTGTGGTTTATATACAGAAATATGGAGCTACGCTATTGGTTGGTGCCTGGCAACGTGAAAAACAACAGAATGAATTAGTTGAATGAAAAGCGTCCGTTGATACCGTGAGGATTAAGAGTGCCGATTTGAAAAATAAATCTTTGTTCAAGAGCTTTGTGGCTTTCTGTGGTTCTTTGATGTAGGGAGAGGCCGCAGACTGCCATATGTTGCTTAGAATGATTCGGCAGATTAAAGTGTCTAGCAACCGGTTTAGAAGCGTCTTTATCGTCTTTCTCTACGTTGCGAAGGTGCGGAAACGGTCGCCTAGTCGTCTACCTGTTTCGCCGATATATAACTTTTTGCCTAGAGTGCAAGTTATACAGTAGATGATATTAGCTGAGGTACAGGTACATGAAAACCAAGAATATCCATTTTAAGGTAATACGGCAACATTTCCCTTCAACTTGTCTCGCAACATTATATTGTTGCATTGCAAGTTGAACTGAAACCATTGTTTCGCGTGTTACCGGGTGCGTGACCAACTTGTCTCGCAGCAAGTTTGCGGAATCCTAGGCGTGTAAGCCGGCGTATGGCAGCCACTAAACTCTTACTTATTTAGAAGAAAGCGCTTGGCACTCTCTATTTGAGCCTTTTGCTCGATGAAGACGAGGAAAGGCGTCGAAAATGAAATCGAAAATTTTTATGCGAACATTGAGTTCCGGAGAGAGGCGTTTTTCACCAGTTAATTAGAGAGCTTAAAAAGCGGGAGATGTAGCGAACCCAGAGTTTTGCCGTATGACGAAGGAGCAATTTTCCTTTCTATTGAGAAAACTAAACTAGAGCGGTTTCAATTGAGAGTCGTAAAACCAAAACGGATGTTACTAATACCGGGAACGGGGAACGGGGAACGGGGGTCTGGGAACGAGTGTACAGCGGTAACTCGCCTGAGAATTCAAAATGGCGGAGGAAACGACGTTTACAAACACTGATTTTATCGTTAGGTCGCGTTGACGACTAGCTTTAAATAATTATATTGCGTACACGAAGCCACGAAGCCCAGTATTCCGAGATGAGTTTTCATAGTCAACGTTTCTGCAATGGCTGCTACCATTTGGTTTGACGATTCTCTTTTATTTTTCTTCCTGAAATTTGCAACTTTGGGCAGAGTTTAGGTATATTGGGGTTCCCATTGCCCAACACCACACTCGTTCCCAGATTCCCGTTCCCCGTTCCCCGTTCCCGGTATTAGTAACATCCAACCAAAACCCATAAAAAAAATATCAAAACGAAAACCAAAGTAATTGCCTGATTACTCAGTTTCGACACTCAATTGAAAAACACTCTATCCCCCCTGATCCAAAACTTCTCGACTTCTCTGTCCGCCATGGATTTTTTTCAATTTGTAGCTTAGCGCCGTTTCGCTGACAGCAATTAACAAGCGTTGAATTCAAACTTGTTGCGAGGCAAGTTGTTGCTTCGGTGGTAACAACAATAGGTTTCCACTTCAATGCAACTGACTCCTACCATTTGGGATTTTTTAAATATATTACGTTTATTTGGAATATTTTGTTTCCTCTGTTTCAGTGGCATGCCTGTAAACCGGCTAACTAAAGCGTAGTGCTTGTATAGATAAGTGCATGATCACTATAAAACAAGATTTACAATTTTGTTTTTTACATTTACAAAGCAACAATGTTGCGAGACAAATTGAAGGAAAATGTTGCCCACACTACCGGACCTTAATTCTGTTTATAACATAGCTAGCAGAGCAGCGCGATCAAATTCAGTATACGTAAGCGTGCTCAGTGCACGCTGCCAGAAACTTTTTTTTTCGCGCGAGAGGCCATTGTTAGCGCAGGGAAAACTATTTCGCGACAGTAATGGATACAAACAGAGACTCGGGCCCACCAGTCCCGAAACGAAGACAATTTTGCAACCTTTTCTCTTGGCCTAGAGTTCTTAAATGAGGCAGAAAAAGAGAAGAAAAACGGGAGAGGAGATTCGGCATCAGCGCCGTCACGATTCGCTTCACTGTCCGAGGGCGAAATGCAACAGATTGTGCACAATTTCACCGGTTATGTTATAAAACAATTGGTTCATGCTTTTAGCTGTGCACTATCGAGAGGAGTTATGGAGCACATTGGAAGTTTGGAGATTACTCAAAAAGCTAGAGTTGCCCTCGGCTATCGCCTCGGGCAACTCCTGATACGCTTCTTTCGTGCTCTCCAAACTTCCCACGTGCTACATAACTCGATAGTGCACGTTAAAGCATCAACCAATTGCAGAATTTTAGAAATTGTCCGGCCGAGGTTGTGATGTCATAATTTTTACTCGAGCTTGGGAAAAATAAACTCATGCGCCTCACGGAAAGAACTTGTTGATAGGCTAAACTGGTTAGAGAATACGTGAAAAAAGTTTTCTTATTAACCTTGTTATGTAGAGAAAAGACAGGACAATATCTGACAGGAGGTTTTATTTTTCTCAGCGTTAATCAATCCGAACCTAAAGGTTAACACGCCTCATAAATACGTCTTTTATGTCCAGTCTACAGCATCTCTTGAGATCTCTATAACCTGAAAATAAAACAATTGACGATAAAGTGGTCTTAGAATTTCGGCAAAATAGCCAATCCATTGGAAGTCCTCCAGCTGTCATTACAGGTGACAAGGAGGGGTTTTGCTATGCTTTTGTTCGTTGGGTTACACTGAAGAAGTGACACTAGCTCAGCAGCAAGCCGGGTACTGATGTAAGTTAGCATACTTTTTAAAAGTTCCACAGTCTTCTTTTTAAGGAGCTTTTATAACTTAAGAGACGGGTTCGAAGATGGGCGGAAAGCAGTCATTTCCCTTGGTTCGCCATTAAGCCTAGCTCTCTTTCTTCAGTTTACAATAACCGTTTAGCCTTTTTATTGTTAGCCGGGGGTGTGGAATTCCTCACACCGAAGACAACTTCTGAAAGATTATTTTTGCTTAGTTCTACGCCGGAAAATGAGCTGAAAAAGAAATTTTGAATAAGCGCACCTCCTATTAGCATTTGCCACAGGTCTTTGCGCAGTTCTTTGACATGTAGTCCACATAGCTGTGCTTGCAGTAACCTTTTTCTGCCCAGTATGAACAACTCGAGTGTTTATCCTTGCAACCTAGGAGAGGGAAAGATAGCTAGACATAAACATATGCATGGAAACCGTGAAAAATAATATACTACTTCTGAGTGAAGTAATAATAGAGATATAAACATTTGAGTAAAAAAGTATAAACCAACTGCATCCGAATCTATCATTCACACAAATGAAACCTTATGAATTCTGTGAAAGAATAAAATGGAAATTCCACCATCAGTTAATTTTATCTCGACACACAAAGCCACATCATTTCTCTCAACTTGCTGAGGGCGGCTTATGAGTTAATTGAGGCCCGGTCTATACCTAAAGTTTGCACAAAACGAAATACATTTCTTAATCAAAGTTATTATATTCTTATGCAATTTTCTGAAAATTATTTAACAAGGTTTACCAATGCAATACTATCGAGGGGTCGATTTTCAAGGTGAATAAAAAACTTTAAGGATATTAAAGTTAAAAAGGTTTGTACCTCTATAGGTAGTATTTCTAATTCATTTCTGTATGCTACATTTCGTGAACATGCAACCTGGTGGTGTAGTGTATTTTTTGTCTTCCCTAATACAGCTTACGTCAAACTCCTAGTAACCATATAGCTCCCATACAGTGGGATGCATTGCAATATCGACCAAATATTCCGTGAAACCTCTTCACGCCATCCCCACCTCCTTCTCCTCCTCCTCCTCCTCCTCCTCCTCCTCCTCCTCCTCCTCCTCCACCTCCACTGCATTTGTACAACAGATTCATCTGCTTTACGTCTATCTCCGTTGGGCCTTTTCTGTTACCTAGGGTAGCCTAAAACAGAACGACAACTAGGTCACTGAGATCATAACACAACTCACTGGACTGGAACAGTAGCTACTAGAAACGCTTCACAGTCAACGCTTAGTGCGCCAGTAATCAATCAATCAATCAATCAATCATTTTTTTTAACACGTTACGTCGAAGAGCTATAAAACTCGTTCAAAATACGAACGTGTATAAATAAAATCTATAATAATTACAGCCATATAATATAATTCAATATTAAAACAACAAAAAGCCACATACTAAAAACGTGACTTGGAAAACGCTAAAACTCGTTCTAAAAGCAGTTAGAAGGTACAATTGTACACTATAGGACTCGTTCTAAAAAACTGCAATCCTGCAATTTACTTCTGAAGTCACTAGAATCACTTGAAAGACGCACATGAGAAGGCAACCTGTTCCATAACTTGGTTAATGAATAAGTGACAGAATTCTTCTTAAATTTACAATTAAATTTAGGTAATTCCAAATTCAAGCCCTCGCCTCTTAGCCTATACGGTGTATGCCTGTATTTAAAAAGGCTAGCAATATATGTAGGACCCGTACCATTTAGACATTTAAAAAGAAGTATTAACGCCTGATGTAAGCGCCTACAATATAAAGATGTCATGCTAGCCGCAGTGAGCAGTTCGTCGTATGACATTAACTTGTTGTGCCCAATTAATGTTCTCAAAATATAACAGTTGCCATCTTCAAGACGGTTGCGTTGACCCGTACCTATGCCTACAAACAAAGGACCACAGTATTCGAGATGAGGTAATATAAATGCTTTATAAAGTTTCATCATTGCATCATGAGGGAGTAATGACTTTGGACAGCAGAGATACACAGAAACAAAGCGAGGCTGCTTAGTCGCCCCCCAAAAATACATGCCACTTACGAACATTTTTGCCACATTTTATGTGACGAGTCGTCTACACAAGCAATTTTTCACATGTTGCAATTTTTATTTGTCACACAAAAACTGGTGCACCGGTTTTTCAGCAAATGAATTTGTCACTTTAAAATTGTCGCACAAAAATTGCCGCAGAAAATGTGCTGGTGTGGATGCGGCTATAATCAAAGAAAATATTGATAATTAATAATATTAATAATTAATTATCATTAATAAAAAAATTAATAACTAATGATATTAATAATTATTTATCATTAATATTATGTTTCGTGCGGCTCTTACTCCTTGTTTCTTGGCAACAATGGTCGGTTTTCTGTTTGAGCTAAACGCGTAACTCTCGTAGTGCATGACACTCTCGTAGTCGTATGGAGTTCCAAGAGAATCAATGGTGGAGCGCGGATACTTCTTGAAAGCATAATCAAATCCTAAAAAGATAAAAGCATACAAAAGATGCTTTAACTAACGCCATATACTTTACTTAGTGGAGGAGACGGTTTCACCAAGTGCCCATTATATGATAGATCGGAGGTCATCGGTACAAGTTCTCAACCTAGGCCAGGACTGTTTCACATGCCAGTTCTATGCTCAAATACTTCGCCCACCATTTTTCATCAGCTCATTTTTGATTTTCAACATTATGTTTATTTCCCGTGTTTATAAGCTATTTTAGCTGTTAGTGAGAAATTGCGCAAATTTCCTCACTTACTAAAATTACAACAACAAGAGTTATAATAGTTTGAAAAGGAAATTACAAGCATTTTCACTTCCTGAGGTAGTGTAGTGGTGTGTTCAGCCCACGAACTTACAAATAACATTCGTGACAGAGTGTTGCAAGTTCAATTTTTGCTCTTCTTTCTGAAATTGCGCGAGACCAGAGTTACTTGTGGCACTTAATTAATAACAATAAATGGGATTGTTTACTATGTTTCAAGTTATTACACTTTATAAGTGGATATCAATGTGATAAGGCCGTAACTTAAAAGTGATACCCGATTCACTGCAGTGAAATGATATCATATCACTTCACTGTTGGATTGTCCAATCAAATAGACTGTAACAAATTGGTTGAACCAATCGGGTTGCACGTTATATTTTAGCTGGCGCTTGGTGCGGGAAGAATTGCTTTGCAGTTTTATCAATGAAATGGCCGCTTCAAGATCGTCTCCGACGATATTTCTCAGTTTCTCGAAAAGAACGAAAACAGGAACACAGCAAGAAAAACCTCTCAAGATGTAGCTTTCTTCAAGAAACTGAATGACCCAGAGGAACACGGCTGTAAGAGAACGACACGCTTAAGTTTCTCCTCTTTCTTGTATGTATTCAGTTTCATACACTACTATTAAAGGCAACTTTGTACTTCAACTTGGTGGCTTGATATCTTTTAAGCATGTAATATGTAATAAACTCGTGAATAGAATAAAAACTATATCAGGCTCTTAATGTGGAATAATCTATATTTATCTACCTTTCTGTATGTTTTGCCAGTTGATTATAACGTAATCGTCACGATCAGGGCGGGACTGTTCATGATAGAATCCCAGAGCATGACCTGAGAACAAGAACATTATCATAAAACAACAACAAAAGTAAAGAAAAATTCACCCCAACTTAGGGGGAAAGCGTTTATTCATTTAATCAGAACGACATGCACGATGCACTGAAAACTGAGGAAAAAGAAACAGGCCATATCTTGATACTATGTGTGATGGTGCATTTACAGTGCTTTATTGCAAGCGTTACCTTGGCTAGAATACCCCAACATACGTGGAGGGTTTTTTATAGGGTCAAACAAAATAGGTAACAACAGAATCATACACAATCACTATTTAATGTTACAAAATAAGCGAAAGCAAATACGCACGCTGATTGGTTTAAACCGTGTTTCTATAACTCCATAGAAACACAGAACTAGCACGAGCTGTTGACGTAATGATGGCGCGAACAAAGAGAATTGTATTTTCTAAAAGAAATAGAAAACATGTTCTCCGTGTTCCTATCGAGTTGCGGCTCGTATTCCCACAGCATTTCTCGTTCTCCCAGACTTTCACTCGTGTTTTCTATTTCTTAGTGAGAGATGATGTATTAGTCAGTCATATAAAACCCACCAATCTCATGTGCAACAGTTTTTGGGTTCCAACATCCTGTGGCAAGGGAAAGCATTTGTTTTCTACCTGTTCGTCCCACATATGACGTGCATCTGACAAATAATTGAAGAAAAAAAATCCCAATAAACGAAAGCAATCACAAGACAAGTTGAATGTGAAAGTTGTTATGACGATATTTTTTCTGCATTTTACTGCTAACAAGGCAGGCAGTCAGAGTATGTGGCTGAGTGCAATAATGGTGTTGAATTTATGTATAGATTGGTGTGCGTAAATTCAATGTTTGTGGTCGCCCTGCGATGGACTATCATCCCATCCAGGAAGGAGTAGGGGGAGAGGAGGAAAAAATACTCCAAGTCGCTGAGTGCTACAGAAACCTCTTTTACGCTTTCAAAATGAAAGTATGCCACTTGAATGCTTACCCTCCACCAATGTGAAAGTAGGCATAAGCGCTCTCAGTTGTTCTTTTCTTGAACCGTACACACGTTTGAGTTCTCCACAAATTCATGGCAGCATTGATTGCTGACATAGCTTTTGAACTGCTCTCTATTAGTAAAGATAGATAAAATGGTATTAGTATAAATGGTGTTAATCACTTCCCCCTTAAATTTCAAAAAGAAAGTGAAGCTCAGCAGCTTTCAATCATATTGCCAACATTCATGAGTTTTGATCTGGCACTTAAGTGACTTATTTATTACCAGTTTACTTTATTTCTTAGTATTTAGTGATTTACTCCATTACTCCGCTTATTTATTGTTCTTTATTTCTTTTCTGCCTTATTTTGACTCCTTGCTGCCCCCCCCCCCCCCTACGCTTCTACTGTTAACTTTTAACTACTTTACTGCCAATCAACTTCTTTATATAAATACTATTTAATTTAACTTAGGTCTATTAGCTTTTATGTTGCTCTGGGTGAATTACACTTTATTTTCTGTTACAATTATCTTTTTGTTGTAAGTAAGAGTTTTTCTCTTTTGGCAATAAAGTGTGTTTCGTGTTGTTGTAATTGATGTATGTTTACAGCAGCTTGCGTTCAGTATCAAAGCACACTTACACTGTAAACTTTGGTTAAGGCTACTGGTGGCTACTGATATACAAGAGAATTCCCCATTATAACTGGGCCTTTACAACTTCGGGACGGCTTTTGGATGGTGTTATAAACGGGGGGCTGGTATAAGGGAATTATAAAAATCACGTTTCGAAATGAGCTGATAAAAAATAACCTTCAGACTAACATCCAGGCGTGTCTTAAACCATTTATTGTGAAGACGATTTGATACATTTTAGTAAACTTCACCATATTATATTTGGAATTCGTTGTTTGATTTGAGGTTACAAGTGTTCAAAGTTGGTGAGGGTTTCAAAAGCCCTCCTGCCCCTTCAGTCAAACTAGGGTTAGACATTGACTGCCATTGACTGGAGAAAACCGTCACATGGTTACGATTGTCGTTTAAGGGGGAGATCTGAGACTACAAGTGAAGTTGAAAAGGATCGTGGTTAGAGAAACCAAAAGTATAGATTGCTATAGCTAATTAAGTACTACCACGTATCACTACAGCACCAAACATGGACTATCATTAGTTGGTAAGTTATTTAAATTAATTCGACTAAATTAAAAGGTTATACCTCCTCATGCTATGTACGTTTTTATCCAACACAAAATCAATGAATAAAAGTACAAGATGCTTCCAAGATTATTTAATTCAAGGATAAAAGTTTGAAAATCTCTCTGCTAAAAAGAAAAGCTCGACTTATATTCGGTCTTTGATGAAAACCTTGAAGTAAGTTCAACAAAACAGATTGATTACTACCGATTGCTGGATCCAACTCATAGATAAGAACTGCCCCAGGCCACAGATTCTTGCGAATTGATGCGCGGCCCAGTCCAGCCTTACTGACGTCTTCTCCAAGCATGGCAGCCATTCTCTGGGCGTCGGTAAGGATCATGTCGCCTTCAAACAAGTTTTTGTCTCTTAGGCCAACATTTTCTAAACAAAAGAATGCCCAGTTAGTATGGTCGGCTAATGCTGAAATCCATTGCCTTAATGGCAGACCATTATTGCTCTGTTTATACTCCTAATTACGTTGATGAGCGGGATTAAATTGAAGGAATATGGCACAGTGGGCTAGATCTTTTATCATACCTTCTGGTCGATGCAAGTCAGCGTGAGCTGTACAGACCAGGAACGATAAGATTACCTTCCAAGCAGCCATTTTTCTCGCTTTCCCGGAGCAGGAAAAACAGCTCACCAGCTTATATAGAAAGCTGCTTCCATTCAAGCAGAAAAGTTGAATATTAGACCAGCTTGTTGAATTTCCCTTTTTAGTTTTCTTCTTCAAATACAGGCGTTTTCCACTCAAGAACAGTTTACGTTGAAGTGACGTCTGTATCATGAAACCTCAAGAAAACGTTCAATAGAGCGCAAGCGGTATTTACTCACAATTATGAATTCTAAACAATTCTTGTTTATCTGGTTGTACTGCTATATATATATACGTTTTTACATATATCGTATTACGACGGTTAAAGTTGAAAACTAAAAAGACATAATTTCAAGTTTAAAAGATTATATTCTAATTACATATCAAAAAGTAACATATCAATATCAAACTGCAACTCAAAGGGTCTACCGTGGGTTCAGTGATCACTGTTATTCCACTAGTAATCATATGAAAGTTTAAATACGGTGGGTTCAAGTTTCTTTTTATCTGGCATGCATTTGACATCACTGTACACTCTCTATTCAGCACCATTCTATATACGTTTTTAGCACCTGAAAGGCTGCTCAGTCACACCTGTCATCACTTGTCTGATATTCTACAAACGTTTCATCTCGTGTTTACAATAAAAAGAAAATCGATTAAAAAATCCCAAGTTTCTGCCACCTTAGCAGACATCCTAGAAATTGAAGACGCCCTACTGAATGTATTCAACTCAATTGATGACAGTAGTAGTATACAGAAGATCACGGCTGATTTTATCGATTTTTTATGGAAATGTAAATGATGTAAGAAGGTGGGCTACCAAGCCCTAGTTGACTTGCCAAACCCTAGTTGAATAAAGGGGGCAAGTTTCTAAAGAAACTGTGATGCTGCG
The DNA here is from genome assembly GCA_964020085.1 of Micromussa lordhowensis. Classification (NCBI taxonomy): domain Eukaryota; kingdom Metazoa; phylum Cnidaria; class Anthozoa; order Scleractinia; family Lobophylliidae; genus Micromussa; species Micromussa lordhowensis. The sequence continues at coordinate 49,229,840 of OZ026595.1, read as the reverse complement.
TCGGTGGGAGTATTACAAGATAATTTGGTTTTATCAACTGGGTTGATAATGTGAATTGTCCACCGTAAAGAGATTCGGAAGCTGACGTTTCGAGCGTTAGCCCTTCGTCGGAGCGAATCAAGGAATTGTGGGTTGTGTGTGGTTTATATACAGAAATATGGAGCTACGCTATTGGTTGGTGCCTGGCAACGTGAAAAAAAACAACAGAATGAATTAGTTGAATGAAAAGCGTCCGTTGATACCGTGAGGATTAAGAGTGCCGATTTGAAAAATAAATCTTTGTTCAATAGCTTTGTGGCTTTCTGTGGTTCCTTGATGTAGGGAGAGGCCGCAGACTACCATATGTTGCTTAGAATGATTCGGCAGATTAAAGTGTCTAGCAACCGGTTTAGAAGCGTCTTTATCGTCTTTCTCTACGTCGCGAAGGTGTTCTCGGAAACGGTCGCCTAGTTGTCTACCTGTTTCGCCGATATATAACTTTTTGCCTAGAGTGCAAGTTATACAGTGGATGATATTAGCTGAGGTACAGGTACATGAAAACCAAGAATATCCATTTTAAGGTAATACGGCAACATTTCCCTTCAACTTGTCTCGCAACATTATATTGTTGCATTGCAAGTTGAACTGAAACCATTGTTTCGCGTGTTTCCGCGTGCGTGACCAACTTGTCTCGCAGCAAGTTTGCGGAATCCTAGGCGTGTAAGCCGGCGTATGGCAGCCACTCAACTCTTACTTATTTAGAAGAAAGCGCTTGGCACTCTCTATTTGAGCCTGTTGCTCGATGAAGACGAGGAAAGGCGTCGAAAATGAAATCGAAAATTTTTATGCGAACATTGAGTTCCGGAGAGAGGCGTTTTTCACCAGTTAATTAGAGAGCTTAAAAAGCGGGAGATGTAGCGAACTGAGAGTTTTGCCGTATGATGCAGGAGCAATTTTCCTTTCTATTGAGAAAACTAAACTAGAGCGGTTTCAATTGAGAGTCGTAAAACCTAAACCCATAGAAATACCAAAACGAAAACCAAACTAATTGCCTGATCAGTGGCGGATCTAGGGGAGTAAAAAAAGAAGAAATGACTGAAGGGAAAATGGCCGCCATGGCAAGTAAATCAAGACCGGGGCCCCCCTTAGCTCAAGGTCTGGATCCGCCACTGCTGATTACTAAGTTTCGACACTCAATTGAAAATCACTCTATCCCCGCTGATCCAAAACTTCTCGACTTCTCTGTCCGCCATGGATTTTTTTTCAATTTGTAGTTAGCGCCGTTTCGCTGCGTTGGATTCAAACTTGTTGCGAGGCAAGTTGTTGCTTCGGTGGTAACAACAACAGGTTTCCAATTCAATGCAACTGCCTCCTACCATTTGGGATTTTTAAATATATTACGTTTATTTGGAATATTTTGTTTCTTCTGTTTCAGTGGCATGCCAGTAAACTAACTAATAAAAGTAAAGCGTGCCACTCAAGATTGCATCAATGAACTCACGATTATTTGAAACTTGAACCCGCTAGTCATTTCAATAATGCAATAATGAATTGATTATTCGGATATTGAACTTAAGTTTAAAGAGAGGTTGAAAGGGAAAAAAAGGGTTATGGAACACCACCAGACAGTTGCCCGACCGCACAATGGCACCCCAGGTTGTTGGGCAACTGTTTGGAGTGTATGTACCAATTTTTAATTTCAAACTCTAATTTTAAAACAACAACAAATCTTCAAAATTTCCTATTTCCATCAATTTTACTAATCCTTTGAGAAAAACTATTTCTCTCCAAATATACCTAAAAATCACCACAAAATTTACAAAACAACCCAAAACATAGCTATGTGAGATGAGCATAGAGATTCTTGATTGCTTGAAACGTAAACGAGATATTTGCATTAAAAACATAATACCCAGCAAAAATACGGCTTTCGGGTTTACCCCCGCCTTAATCTAAGCTGTTACCTCCTCACTGCTTATCTGTTAAAAATGGTGTTGGGCAATGCGAACCCCAATATACCTAAACTCTGCCCAAAGTTGCAAATTTCAGGAAGAAAAATAAAAGAGAATCGTCAAACCAAATGGTAGCAGCCATTGCAGAAACGTTGACTATGAAAACTCATCTCGGAATACTGGGCTTCGTGGCTTTGTCTATGCAATATTTAAATAAAAGCTAGTCGTCAACGCGACCTAACGATAAAATCAGTGTTTGTAAACGTCGTTTCCTCCGCCATTTTGAATTCTCAGGCGAGTTACGGCTGTACACTCGTTCCCAGACTCCCGTTCCCCGTTCCCGGTATTAGTAACATCCAACCAAAACCCATAAAAAAAAAATATCAAAACGAAAACCAAAGTAATTGCCTGATTACTCAGTTTCGACACTAAATTGAAAAACACTCTATCCCCGCTGATCCAAAACTTCTCGACTTCTCTGTCCGCCATGGATTTTTTTCAATTTGTAGCTTAGCGCCGTTTCGCTGACAGCAATTAACAAGCGTTGAATTCAAACTTGTTGCTAGGCAAGTTGTTGCTTCGGTGGTAACAACAATAGGTTTCCACTTCAATGCAACTGCCTCCTACCATTTGGAATTTTTTAAATATATTACGTTTATTTGGAATATTTTGTTTCCTCTGTTTCAGTGGCATGCCTGTAAACTAACTAAAGCGTAGTGCTTGTATAGATAAGTGCATGATCACTATAAAATAAGATTTACAATTTTGTTTTTTACATTTACAAAGCAACAATTTTGCGAGACAAATTGAAGGAAAATGTTGCCCATACTACCGGACCTTAATTCTGTTTATAACATAGTTAGCAGAGCAGCGCGATCAAATTCAGTATACGTAAGCGTGCTCAGTGCACGCTGCCAGAAACTTTTTTTTTTCGCGCGAGAGGCCATTGTTAGCGCAGGGAAAACTATTTCGCGACAGTAATGGATACAAACAGAGACTCGGGCCCACCAGTCCCGAAACGAAGACAAATTTGCAACCTTTTCTCTTGGCCTACAGTTCTTAAATGAGGCAGAAAAAGAGAAGAACAACGGGAGAGGAGATTCGGCATCAGCGCCGTCACGATTCGCTTCACTGTCCGAGGGCGAAATGCAACAGATTGTGCACAATTTCACCGGTTATGTTATAAAACAATTGGTTCATGCTTTTAGCTTTGCACTATCGAGTTATGGAGCACATTGGAAGTTTGGAGAGGACTCAAGAAGCTAGGGTTGCCCTCGGCTATCGCCTCGGGCAACTCCTGATACGCTTCTTTCGTGCTCTCCAAACTTCCCACGTGCTACATAACTCGATAGTGCACGCTAAAGCATCAACCAATTGCAGAATTTTAGAAATTGTCCGGCCGAGGTTGTGATGTCATAATTTTTACTCGAGCTTGAGAAGAATAAACTCATGCGCCTCACGGAGAGAACTTGTTGATAGGCTAAACTGGTTAGAGAATACGTGAAAAAAGTTTTCTTATTAACCTTGTTATGTAGAGAAAAGAGAGGACAATATCTGACAGGAGGTTTTATTTTTCTCAGCGTTAATCAATCCGAACCTAAAGGTTAACATGCCTCATAAATACGTCTTTTATGTCCAGTCTACAGCATCTCTTGAGATCTCTATAACCTGAAAATAAAACAATTGACGATAAAGTGGTCTTAGAATTTCGGCAAAATAGCCAATCCATTAGAAGTCCTGCAGCTGTCATTACAGGTGACAAGGAGGGGTTTTGCTATGTTTTTGTTCGTTGGGTTACACTGAAGAAGTGACACTAGCTCAGCAGCAAGCCGGGTACTGATGTAAGTTAGCATACTTTTTAAAAGTTCCACGGTCTTCTCTTTAAGGAGCTTTTATAACTTATGAGACGGGTTCGAAGATGGGCGGCAAGCAGTCATTTCCCTTGGTTCGCCACTAAGCCTAGCTCTCTTTCTTCAGTTTACAATAACCGTTTAGCCTTTTTATTGTTAACTTGGGCTGGGGAATTCCTCACACCGAAGACAACTTCTGAAAGATTATTTTTGCTTAGTTCTACGCCGGAAAATGAGCTGAAAAAGAGATTTTGAATAAGCGCACCTCCTATTAGCATTTGCCACAGGTCTTTGCGCAGTTCTTTGTCATGTAGTCCACATAGCTGTGCTTGCAGTAACCTTTTTCTGCCCAGTATGAACAACTCGAGTGTTTATCCTTGCAACCTAGGAGAGGGAAAGATAGCTAGACATAAACATATGCGTGGAAACCGAGAAAAATAATATACTACTTCAGAGTAAAGTAATAATAGAGATATAAACATTTGAGTAAAAAAGTATAAACCAACTGCATCCGAATCTATCATTCACACAAATGAGACCTTATGAATTCTGTGAAAGAATAAAATGGAAATTCCACTGTCAGTTAATTAATAATCCGGCAGTTTATCTCGACACACAAAGCCATATCATTTCTCTCAACTTGAGGTCAACTTGTCAAATTACGTAACCACGTAATCACCCAGCACAAATGAACCCTTTTGCTTCTGTTTGGCGAAACATCGCGTGAGACTTTTGAACTTATAATTAAAAGGTGTAAGCTTATTACTGAAAGGCGCAGTAAGACAGTGATCACGAGACTTACGAGTTATGAAGAAACATCTAATATAACAGAAAAACCCTGCTAATTAGCATAACTAAAGTTACTTTCCTGTATGGAGAAGCTCTTACATGGTCTCGTGAGGTTCTCTTTATGTTACAACCCTTTTCATTTGTTATATCAACAATGCCATTCCTTAAAGAACCAATATCTGCCATATATATCTACGATGTAAATACACACGCACAAGTGGCATGATAAAACTTATTATTTCGAATATTTGTCTATATCAACAAATGAAGAATCCAGCCGAAATTGAAAGTTGCTGAGGGGGGCTTATGAGTTAATTGTGGCCCGGTCTATACCTAAAGTTTGCACAAAACGAAATACATTTCTTAATCAAAGTTGTTATATTCTTATGCAATTTTCTCAGAAATTATTTAACAAAGTTTACCAATGCAATACTATCGAGGGGTTCGATTTTCAAGGTGAAAACTTTAAGGATATTAAAGTTAAAAAGGTTTGTACCTCTATAGGTAGTATTTCTAAATCATTTCTGGATGCTACATTTAGTGAACATGCAACCTGGTGGTGTAGTGCATTTTTTGTCTTCCCTAATACAGCTTACGTCAAACTCCTAGTAACCATCTAGCTCCCATACAGTGGGATGCATTGCAATATCGACCAAATATTCCGTGAAACCTCTTCACGCCATCCCCACCTCCTCCTCCTCCTCCTCCTCCTCCTCCACTGCATTTGTACAACAGATTCATCTGCTTTACGTCTATCTCCGTTGGGCCTTTTCTGTTACCTAGGGTAACCTAAAACAGAGCGACAACTAGGTCACTGAGATCATAACACAACTCACTGGACTGGAACAGTAGCTACTAGAAACGCTTCACAGTCAACGCTTAGTGCGCCAGTAATGAATTTGGACAGCAGAGATACACAGAAACAAGGCGAGGCTGCGTAGTCGCCCCCCTAAAAATACATGCCACTTACGAACATTTTTGCCACATTTTATGTCACGAGTCGTCTACACAAGCAATTTTTCACATGTTGCAATTTTTATTTGTCACACAAAAACTGGTGCACCGGTTTTTCAGCAAATGAATTTGTCACTTTAAAATAGTCGCACAAAAATTGCCGCAGAAAATGTGCTGGTGTGGATGCGGCTATAATCAAAGAAAATATTGATAATTAATAATATTAATAATTAATTATCATTAATAAAAAAAATTAATAACTAATAATATTAATAATTATTTATCATTAATATTATGTTTCGTGCGGCTCTTACTCCTTGTTTCTTGGCAACAATGGTCGGTTTTCTGTTTGAGCTGAACGCGTAACTCTCGTAGTGCATGACACTCTTGTAGTCGTATGGAGTTCCAAGGGAATCAATGGTGGAGCGCGGATACTTCTCGAAAGCAAAAGCAAATCCTAAATGGATAAAAGCATACAAAAGATGCTTTAACTAACGCCATATACTTTACTTAGTGGAGGAGACGGTTTCACCAAGTGGCCATTATATGATAGATCGGAGGTCATCGGTACAAGTTCTCAACCTAGGCCAGGACTGTTTCACATGCCAGTTCTATGCTCAAATACTTCGCCCACCATTTTTCATCAGCTCGTTTTTGATTTTCAACATTATGTTTATTTCCCGTGTTTATAGTCTATTTTAGCTGTTAGTGAGAAATTGT
>OZ026595.1:49203596-49221096 GCA_964020085.1 Micromussa lordhowensis | reverse complement strand
TAAATTTTCAAAAAGAACGTTAAGCTCAGCAGCTTTCAATCATATTGCCAACATTCATGAGTTTTGATCTGTCACTTAAGTGACTGATTTATTACCAGTTTACTTTATTTCTTAGTATTTAGTGATTTGCTCCATTTATTCCGCTTATTTATTGTTCTTTTTTTTCTTTTCTGCCTTATTTTGACTCCTTACTGCCCCCCCCCCCCCCTCCTACGCTTCTACTTTTAACTGAGCTTTACTGCCAATCAACCTACTTATATAAATATTATTTAATTTAACTTAGGTCTATTAGCTTTTATGTTGTTCACCGCATTATAACTGGGCCTTTAAGCATTTATTATAAAGACGATTTGATACATTTTAGTAAACGATCACCATATTATATTTGGAATTCGTTGTTTGATTTGAGGTTACAAGGCCGCAAAAATTATTCTCGATAGGCCACTTTATTTATTTGTCAGCCACTGATGCCCTGGTAACTTTAAAGTGGCTGAATCTAGAACAACGTAGATCATTACCATCGTTGTATATATATTTATAAGTGCATTAATGGACTTATGAACCACTCTATGAATTTAACTTATGTCTTTTAGCTTTTATGTTGTTCTGGCTGAATTACACCTTATTTTCTGTTACAATTATCTTTTTGTTGTAAGTAAGAGTTTTTCTCTTTTGGCAATAAAGTATGTTTCGTGTTGTTGCAATTGTGTATGTTTACAGCAGCTTGCGTTCAGTATCAAAGAACACTTACACCGTAAACTTTGGTTAAGGCTACTGGTGGCTACTGATATACAAGAGAATTCCGCATTATAACTGGGCCTTTACAACTTCGGAACGGCTTTTGGATGGTGTTATAAACGGGGGGCTGGTATAAGGGAATTATAAAAATCACGTTTCGAAATGAACTGATAAAAAATAACCTTCAGACTAACATCCAGGCGTGTCAAAAAGCATTTATTATAAAGACGATTTGATACATTTTAGTAAACAATCACCATATTATATTTGGAATTCGTTGTTTGATTTGAGGTTACAAGGCCGCAAAAATTATTCTCGATAGGCCACTTTATTTATTTGTCAGCCACTGATGCCCTGGTAACTTTAAAGTGGCTGAATCTAGAACAACGTAGATCATTACCATCGTTGTATATATATTTATAAGTGCATTAATGGACTTATGAACCACTCTATGAATTTACTAGCAAATAGTGACATTCATAATTATAATACAAGAAACAAAGATATGCTCAGACTACCACGCGTTACCAGAAATTGGGAAAGCAGAGAGTTTGCCATCACTCTGTAAAAGACTGGAACAAATTAGAGAGAAAGACCAGAAATGCACCGAATATTGCTATTTTTAAGCGACAGGTGTTTGCCAGATTTTTTAATTAATCCGATCGGTAAGATTTTTTTGCAATTTTGCTTCTTTGTTTTAATAAGTTGTTAAGAATTTTGTCTTTAACCTTATTGATAATATCTTGTGTATAAGCTTCTAGTTTTAATTGTAGATTTCTACTTGTTTTTATATTGCATATTTAGTCTTTATAGGACCTTTCTAAAAACCACGTCTGTGATGGAAGCTTCCTAATAAAAGATTTTTATTATTATTGTTGGTGAGGGTTTCAAAAACCCTCCCGCCCCCTCAGTCAAACTAGGGTTAGACATTGACTGCCATTGACTGGAGAAAACAGTCACATGGTTACGATTGTCGTTTAAGGGGAAGATCTGAGACTAAAAGTGAAGTTGAAAAGGATCGTGGTTGGAGAAACCAAAAGTATAGATTGCTATAGCTAATTAAGTACTACCACGTATCACTACAACACCAAACATGGACTATCATTAGTTGGTAACTTATTTAAATTAATTCGACTAAATTAAAAGGTTATATCTCCTCATGCTATGTACGTTTTTATCCAACAAAAAATCAATGAATGAAAGTACAAGATGCTTCCAAGATTATTTAATTCAGGGATAAAAGTATGAAAATCTCTCTGCTAAAAAGAAAAGCTCGACTTATATTCGGTCTTTGATGAAAACCTTGAAATAAGTTCAACAAAACAGATTATTACTACCGATTGCTGGATCCAACTCATAGATAAGAACTGCCCCAGGCCACAGATTCTTGCGAATTGATGCGCGGCCCAGTCCAGCCTTACTGACGTCTTCTCCAAGCATGGCAGCCATTCTCTGGGCGTCGGTAAGGATCATGTCGCCTTCAAACAAGTTTTTGTCTCTTAGGCCAACATTTTCTAAACAAAAGAATGCCCAGTTAGTATGATCGGCTAATGCTGAAATCCATTGCCTTAATGGCAGACCATTATTGCTCTGTTTATACTCCTAATTACGTTGATGAGCGGGACTAAATTGAAGGAATATGGCACAGTGGGCTAGATCTTTTATCATACCTTCTGGTCGATGCAAGTCAGCGTGAGCTGTACAGACCAGGAACGATAAGATTACCTTCCAAGCAGCCATTTTTCTCGCTTCCCCGGAGCAGGAAAAAGAACAGCTCACCAGCTTATATATAGAAACTGCTTCCATTCAAGCAGAAAAGTTGAATATTAGACCAGCTTGTTGAATTTCCCTTTTTAGTTTTCTTCTTCAAATACAGGCGTTTTCCACTCAAGAACAGTTTACGTTGAAGTGACGTCTGTATCATGAAACCTCAAGAAAACGTTCAATAGAGCGCAAGCGGTATTTACTCACAATTATGAATTCTAAACAATTCTTGTTTATCTGGTTGTACTGCTATATATATATATATATATACTTTTTTACATATATCGTATTACGACGGTTAAAGTTGGAGACTAGAAAGACATAATTTCAAGTTTAAAAGATTACATACTAATTACATATCAAAAAGTAACATATCAATATCAAAGTATAACTCAAAGGGTCTACCGTGGGTTCAGTGATCACTGTTATTCCACTAGTAATCATATGAAAGTTTAAATACGGTGGGTTCAAGTTTCTTTTTATCTGGCATGCATTTGACATCACTGTACACTCTCTATTCAGCACCATTCTATATACGTTTTTAGCACCTGAAAGGCTGCTCAGTCACACCTGTCATCACTTGTCTGATATTCTACAAACGTTTCATCTCGTGTTTACAATAAAAAGAAAATCGATTAAAAAATCCCAAGTTTCTGCCACCTTAGCAGACATCCTAGAAATTGAAGACGCCGTACTGAATGTATTCAACTCAATTGATGACAGTAGTAGTATGCAGAAGATCACGGCTGATTTTATCGATTTTTTATCCAAATGTAAATGATGTAAGAAGGTGGGGTTACCAAGCCCTAGTTGGCTTGCCAAACCCTAGTTGAATAAAGGGGGCAAGTTTCTAAAGAAACTGTGGTGCTGCGTCGGTGGGAGTATTACAAGATAACTTGGTTTTATCAACTGGGTTGATAATGTGAATTGTCCACCGTAAAGAGATTCGGAAGCTGACGTTTCGAGCGTTAACACTTCGTCGGAGCGAATCAAGGAATTGTGGGTTGTGTGTGGTTTATATACAGAAATATGGAGCTACGCTATTGGTTGGTGCCTGGCAACGTGAAAAACAACAGAATGAATAAGTGGAATGAAAAGCGTACCTTGATGATTAAGAGTGCCGATTTGAAAAATAAATTTTTGTCCAAGAGTTTTGCGGCTTTCTGTGCTTCCTTGATGTAGGGAGAGGCCGCAGACCGCCATATGTTGCTTAGAATGATTCGGCAGATTAAATTGTCTAGCGACCGGTTTAGAAGCGTCTTTATCGTCTTTCTCTACGTCGCGAAGGTGTTCTCGGAATCGGTCGCCTAGTCGTCTACCTGTTTCGCCGATATATATATTTTTTGCATAGAGTGCAAGTTATACAGTAGATGACATTGGCTGAGGTACAGGTAAAATGGTCTGTGATCTTAATGGATCGCTTGGGTCCCGACAATTTCTCAACGTTGTAAATGAAAGGACATATTTTACATCGTGCGCGTGCGCATTTAAAAGTTCCAGGTTGTTCACTCGTTTTGAATACACTGCTAACTAAAAAGTTACCTATGTTTTTGTCGCGTTTGAATGAAATTAATGGCGGTTGCGAAAAGATTCTACCAGTATCGGGATCATTTTGAAGCAATTTAAAGTTTTTGAGAATGATGGATTTTACTGCGTGGTTGTGAGGGTGAAATGTGAGGGTGAATGGAATTCTATTATTATTCTCCTGAGACGTTTGAAGTGCTGACTGCCGATCAAATTGTTTTGCGTGATGATAGCCTGCTTGAACAACAGAGGCAGGATGTCCACGTTTGTCGAAAAAATTGCTCATTTACTGATTTAAAGGAAAAATCAGAGTCCTCACTAGTCGAGTTTCCCTCTCTAATCGTTGCTGTATTTCACAGAATTGCTGTGCAGTACACATAACGAATAATGCCGTGTTGAGCACTCCGAACTTCTATTGTTCTAATTTCAATGGTAGAGTTGTGCCATGAGTTTTTCCGTTGGAGTTTGTAAGCAATTCCAGGGTTGAAAGTGGAATTCAGTGCGTGACTAACGGAGCGGGAAACTCGAGCAGTTAGCTAAGCCGAATATATTCTCTTTCGTCGCCAAAGCTGTGAGGTCAAATTAAGACATAGTAGATTTTTCAAAAGTCAATCAGGGTTCACTATTAACCGGCAAGTTTAGACGAGTTCACTGTGGCATTGTGAAGAAACCAGACTTTAGGACTGGTTAGTCTGGATAAATCAGTTAATAATGAGAAACCACAGCAGTAACGACCAGAACATGTAATGTATTCCACAGCAATTTATTAGGGACCTTAAGCAACGACGACGGCGACGCCAAGGACGACGCCTAGAAAAAAATGAATTTCATTTTACCGTCGAATTTCGCACATGCCTAGATCTGTTCAGTACGTCTATCGGTCTCAGAACTTGCTCAAGCTTAATATGCAATGCCAGCGTACAATTCCAAAAGAAAATACGAAAAATAAGCCGCCGTCGCTCACGTTCTTCAAAATACCCAGAACTTGGTCATTTCACGTTGTCGTTTTGCAGAGGACGGCGACGAAATGTACCAAGAATTATAACGCACGTGCACAGGTATTGTTTTGCTCATTAAACCGTTTGTTTTGTGGCGTTCTCGTTGCCGTTGCCGTCGTGGTTTGCTTAAGGTCCCTAATCGCGCCAGTCCCTTGCAGTGTGAGTATAAATAAGAGCTCCGTTAGAATCCTTCTTGTACAGAACCGTGTTATGGCTGACGCTCAAGTTCCTGTTCAAGCTGCAGTTCCAGCCGCCCAAGCTCTTGTTCCGCCTCCAGCTGCTCCGGCTAATGTTGACAATCCTCAACAAGACCCAGCTCCTTTGCAGGTATTAATTTCATTCTTGTTATTTGCTCGCTCGACTGCGTTGGTTTTTCCCCGATTCCTCTTCGCCTTGTTATTCCACGTCGCCGTTTGTTAGCGCCGTTTTCTTCTTTCTTCGCAAGCTCCGGGTTTCTGTAGTACTTTTTATTTCCCCGCAGCCCCTTCCCCAGTTTCCACACGTTTTGGGCTTATTTGTCATGTTTTTGTGTGCTTCGCCTCACAAACGCCGGGTTTGTGTAGTGCTTTTTATTTACCTTCGGCTCCCTTACCCAGTTTGCACACGTTTTGTTTGTCATCATGTTTTTGTGTGCTTCGCCTCACAGACACCGGGTTTGTGTAGTGCTTTAATTTCTCTTCGGCTCCCTTACTCAGTTTGCACACGTTTTATTTGTCATGTTTTGTGTGCTTCGCCTCACAAACGCCAGGTTTGTGTAGTGCTTTTTATTTCCCTTCGGCTCCCTTACCCAGTTTGCTCACGCTTTGTTTATCATGTTTTGTGTGCTTCACCTCACAGACACCGGGTTTGTGTAGTGCTTCCATTTTCCCTTCGGCTCCCTTACCCAGTTTGCACACGTTTTATTTGTCATGTTTTGTGTGCTTCGCCTCACAGACACCGGGTTTGTGTAGTGCTTCCATTTTCCCTTCGGCTCCCTTACCCAGTTTGCACACGTTTTATTTGTCATGTTTTTGTGTGCTTCGCCTCACAGACACCGGGTTTGTGTAGTGCTTCCATTTTCCCTTCGGCTCCCTTACCCAGTTTGCACACGTTTTATTTGTCATGTTTTTGTGTGCTTCGCCTCACAGACACCGGGTTTGTGTAGTGCTTCCATTTTCCCTTCGGCTCCCTTACCCAGTTTGCACACGTTTTATTTGTCATGTTTTTGTGTGCTTCGCCTCACAGACACCGGGTTTGTGTAGTGCTTCCATTTTCCCTTCGGCTCCCTTACCCACTTTGCACACGTTTTTGTTTCTTATGTTTGTGCGCTTCGCCTCTCAAACGCCGGGTTTGTGTAGCGCTTTTAATCTCCCTTTGGCTCCCTTGCCCAGTTTGCACACGTTTTATTTATCATGTCTTGTGTGCTTCGCCTCACTACTACCGGTTTTGTGCTGCCTCTCTTTAGTTCCCTTGCCCTTCACTCAAGTTTGTTCATTTTATCAGTGTGTTTCGCCCCAAAAACAGTTCAGTTCTATTTTCCTTGGGATTTTTGTTCGCTTATGCGATTATTGGCTTTTACAGTTATTTTTAGTGTTTCTTTACGCTCTCCAAACTTTTGCGTTTCCGAGGTGTTTTCATTCCGATCCCTGCCTTTCAATTTTGTATGCTTTGTTTGTTGTGTTTTTCTTTTATGCTTTATAATGTTTTTCCCGCATTTTTCCCTCGCAGCGGGTTTTCGCGGGCTTTGTTACCTTTTGTTTACAACCATCTTTTGCCTCTCGAACAATGGCTTTGTGTAGGGTTTTTCTCGCCACTTCAAGTTTAAGCTTTGTTTTTATTTGGCCTTGTTGTTTTCAAAGGTATTTTGTTTTTCCAGCTTTGCCGCATTTTCTAGCTATTGTTTAGTCCTATTCCCTGGACACCCATTCTTTATTTTCACGTGTTTTTTCTATATGCGTGTCTTGTCTCCCGAATTTGTTTGTTTAATTTGTTTTTAATGACTATGTCGGTATTTCCCATGCCTTTTGTGTTTTCAGTTGCGCGTCCTCCCAAATTGTTTCATATCTCTTCCAATGGTAGCCTGAAAGGGTGTCTAATTGCCCTAGTCGGATTACTGACGCTCAGGCTGCCATCCCTTCGGTGGGTCCTTACACGTCTTCGCCATTTTTATTTTGTCTCCCTTGTGTGCTTACGTTATCCATTCAGTTTTGTTTTGTTTTGCTTTTTTCGCTGTCCAGCTCAAGGGCTGGCAGCCTGTAGATATATATTTTTTTTATTCAAGCTCTCCTTTCGTTTTTTTCAGATTGACTTACTTGCGCAACTAAATGCCAGAATAAAAACCTTAGAGGATGCTAGCAAATGATGTCCCAGCGCACCTGTCCAAAATCACCAGCTATGGTTTTAGAAGTACGACGCACTAAACATGGCAGAGCAGTTAGCTACAGCCGCTAAATTGTCAGGATACGAAAAAGCTTCTACCTATGATGCCATAGCTTGTACGCTTAGAGAAAAGTTACCTTTTAATAAGAAGCAATTCAAGGCGTATTTTGTCGCTCTTTTGGCGGATAATAAGGAATACGCAAAGGTTCTTGAGGCCGTGGCTAAAGTGAATAAGTCCTTTTAAGTCTTCTGTCCCTAGTACCGCTTCTGGCTCCACCGGGGTTCCCGCCCAGGCATCTGCTCGTCCACCCCCCAGACGTCCAAGGTTCTATTGCTATGCGTGTGGTGCGCCTGGTCACACGGCGTCCAGATGCTTCAAACGGTTCAATAACCGAAGTTACCCGCAGTCGCGGCCTCGCCCCCTTATGCCGCCTCCTGGAGAACAATAGTTTATTTATTCCTTGCACATTGTGCGTTGCTTTGTACAATTAATAAAGGTCACAGTTTCCTTTCAATCGTTGATTTTTGTTCGGTCTATTTTGTATTTTTGCCTTTGTTTTTGTTTTTTCCCCCGTCTCTCTTTATTTTATTTTCAGTTGTCTGGGGTTATAAAGTCTCCTCGATTAGGACACTTTTTATTTTCTTCGTCCCGTTTTCTTATCTTTCATATTTTTTGCGCATTTTCCATCTTAGGTTTCTGTTTCTTATTTCTGCCCTTTTCTTTTCCAGCCTCCTTTCAAGCGTTTCCAATTCTCCTACACTGTCCCGGCATGGGAATCCTCCGGTTCGTTCGACCCGCTCTCTGTCAAACACAATACTATTTCATGGGTGCATCACGATGGGAAACCACTGCAGCCCGGGATTCAGTCCCCTCAGCCTCGTAATTCTCACCTGGCTTCGGACTGAGTTGAAAGCGTTTCTCGTGGTGACGTTTCAGCAGACGTCTCTATGCTTGCTTTCCCGGATCCTGCTGTCTTTGTAGCCGGTCGCTGACATTGCCATTTACAGGAGTGGAAAAGTATAGCTGCTTCATCCTCCTCTCCCCTATCCCGGATTGTCTTGGATTGGCTGCAGGATAAGGTGCAAGTACAGCCTTTTTTCAGACATTTTAAAGGCAATTTCAAGGGCGAACATTTTGACTCGGCCTCCCCACCCCAGCGGACCTTTGACAATCACAAGTCTTGTGCTGCTTTTGCGAAGTTTATTTCTGACACGATTTTGCAACGCCTTTCTACCGGTGCTATTTCGGTTTGGGGTAAGGTGGGCGAGGTAGATCCTCCTCATCTCGTCATGCCCCTCACCGTTGAACCCACAAAGCGTAGACTTTGTAATGACAATAGGTTTTTAAATTTATGGATGGATGATCGGCCGTTTTCCCTCGACCGTCTGGATCAACTTCCATTGTATGTCATTAAGGACGCCTATCAAACCGTGTGCGACGACAAATCTGGATATGATCATGATCATATCCTCCTCGCCCCTTCCAGCAGAGCGTACTTTGGTTTTCAGTGGAATCGCTGGTACTTCATCAGTAATACCATCCCGTTTGGTTGGAAGTTATCGGCCTACGTATACCACTCCACTGGCCTCCTAGTTTCCCATTACTTTCGTTCCATTGGGATCCCATGTTCTTTGTACATAGATGATCGTCATTCTTCGCAGATTCGTCTACCGCGTGAGTCAAGTCTTGTGCAGTCCCTTGATCCAGGAAAAATTAACCTCGTCAGTGCCCAAATTGCGTCCTTCTTGGTTTGTTATACGTTAGTAAGCCTGGGTTACTGTATTTGGCTTCAGAAATCCATTCTTCAGCCGTCTCAATCAGTTCCTTATCTGGGATTTCAGTGCGACTCCCGTTTGCAGGCTTTTTGTCTCCTTTCCGACAAGAAGCACAAGTTTATTTCTCTTGTCGAGGCCATCCTTAATTCCAGCCACGTCTCTTTAACTGATTTGCAAAGATTGGCAGGAAAATGTATCTCAATGTCTATGGCAGTGCCGGGCGCCAGGTTATTCACTAACGAGATCAACTTGGCCATTTCCCGTGCTTCCCGCTCTTCCAGGCCACTTCCTTTGTCGGGTCCACTGCGCCGTGAGATTGAACACTGGCTTTTCCTTAAGTCCTGGTCAGGCTTCCTTCCTTGGCGTTCGGAGCGACACCACCAATGTGTCTTATTTACTGATGCCTCTTCCTTCCGCTGGGCTGGAGTTCTGAACCCAAACGCTGTTCCCCTTTCTGCTTCTGATTATTGGTCTGAAGAAATTTTATCGTCTCCTATCGCAGTAAAAGAGGCTCTTGCCCTTAGCAATGCGCTCTCGTCCTTTGCCTCAACTATCAAGGACTCAAGAGTTGATGTGTACGTTGACAGTTCCACGTTATTTCATGTCTGGAACGGCCAATCTGCTAGGTCCCATTCCTTGTCGGAAGCGCTGAAGTCCATCTTCGAGGTTCTGATGTCCTCTAACTGCATTCTTCGCCTCTTCCAAGTTCCTTCTGTCAACAATCTAGCCGACCGGCCTTCTCGCTCTCTTTCTCTGGCAGATTCCCGTCTGTCTACCAGTTGTTGGAAGCGATTACAAGACGCCTTTGGTGGTCCAGATGGTCACTCAGTCGATCTCATGGCTCTTCCGTCCAATGTCATGCGCTCGTCGTCTGGTGCGATGCTGCCGTTCTTTTCACCGCACGCTACCCCGTGTTGCTCTGGCGTTAATTTGTTCAGCCAATCACCCGATATTCATCCACCGCGTCTGTTTTCTTGTCCATACGTTTTTCCGCCGATTTGCCTCATCCCCAATGTTCTCCGCTTCATGTTCTCATTTGCAATCTCGTTTACCGTCGTGGTCCCGGATGTTTTGCCTCGTCGGTTTTGGTGGGCTCTTCTTCCACATTGTCCTTCATCTAGTCTGCTCCTTGCGCGTAAGGGTCAAGTGGGTGTTCTTCATCCACCCTCCAAGAATGGCTATCAAGATTCCTGGCCTTTGCCTTGGGATTTATGGGCTTTTCGTATCGGGCCTATTTAAGCAATCCTTAGGCGTTTGATTTTTATTTAGTTTCCAGTATCGGTTTCCAATCTCGCCTGTTTTTGTCTGTAACCCCTCTTTGATTATTATTTCTTCTTGCTCTATTTTCTTTAGGGCCTTCCCCCAGTTGCCCGCGTTTTTGTTCCTGCAGTCCAATGTCCTGAGTGTGAATATCCGAATGATCAGGATTTCAGATTTTGCCAGATGTGTGGATTTAAGAGACCTTCCCTCTCCACGGCCCAGCCTCTTGCGGTTGCCCCGGATATTTCTACGATAGACGGCCGTCTCGACCAATTACGTGGCATTGCTTTGTCCTCCGCTTACGCCAAACAATGAGAGTCCCTGAAGAAGGAATTCTCTGCTTTCTTGTGTTCTCTGCCTGGGGCCAAGACTCCTTTTTCAGCTACTCCTAAAGATGTTTGTCGATTTCTTGCTTGGAAAGATTCTCGAGGGAAAACACAGGTCCATGTTTCCACTTGCCCATTCCTAGGAAAGCATAAGGTGCATAGCTGTCGTTGCCCTGTTCGGCTTTCCTATGCTACTGTCGATTCCTACATCGGAAAGCTCGGAGCCATTTTTAAAGATGCAGGAAGGGAAGGTGATTGGAACACCGCCTTGAGCTTAGGAAACCCTGCTGCTTCGGCTGAAGTCAAAGCCTACCTTAAGGCCTTCACGTCTGAACAGTTGCAAGCGGCTGTTACTCCTAAGCAGGCGACTCCGCTCTTCCTGGTCAAAATCGTTCCGCTGTCCCGCCTTATCCAGAGGAAAATGTTACTTCCCGGTATTACTGCTTCTCAGCTATTTGTTTATGCAAGAGACGCTGCTTTCTTTAAGACGCTCTTTTTCAGTAGAGACCGGGCAAACGACCTTACCCTGGTCAAGACCCAAGAGATAATGCGGTTTCCACAAAACGATGGTCTCCTGTTCAATCGCGTATGGGGCAAATCCCTCAGAGATGGATCCGCAAATCTTTTCGGCATTCGCCGTCATTCCGATTCGTCTCTTTGCCCTGTTAAGGCCATAGAGCTTTACATCGGTATCTCCTCTGCGCTTTCTCTGGATCTGTTGTCCGGTTTTTTATTTCGCCCTCTCAACTCTTAAGGAAAGATCCAAAATAAACAACTTGCTAGCTCCACTTTGCAGTCGCGACTCCGTAGCTATCTGCTAGTGGCAGACATTTACAACGGAGAAACCTTGCACAGCTTTAGAGCAGGCTTGGTCATCACCTTAGCCCTTTCGGGTAGCCAGCTCGCAGACATTATGGAGCATGTCGGTTGGCGCCACGCTCCAACGGCTTCTCATTATTTGAAAGTTGCACAAGTTTTACGTCCTGGAGGTCCTTCAGACTTGTTATCCCGTCACGACCCTTCTGCCCAAGCTCTAGCTGTTTCTTACACTGACTTGAACAGTCTCCGCCGTTTCACTGTCGCCTTTCCCACTGGCTCTTCGCTTTAGTTTAAGTCTTGGATGGTCTGGAGTTTTCTTTTCTAGTTAAGTGTGGGACCTGATAGGTGTGAGGTTAAGTATTGGCTGAATTCTAGGCTGTTAAGGCCCTTTTTAACGTTGGTCTCCTTGCGCGGGAGCATATCTCCATCTCTTATTAGCGAGCGTGAAAGGGACTGTCGCAAATAGTATGCTATTCGCGCCAGTCCCTTGCAGTGTGAGTATAAATAAGAGCTCCGCATATCATTTCGGCCCAGTTCGCGTTAGAATCCTTTGGATCTCAGCAGCCGTGGCATGACTCTTCCTTTCACGCTCTCCTCGTTACGCCTCCGCGCTTTTCGCTATCCCGCCCCCCCCCCCCCCCTTACCCATTCCTTTTTTCACGTCCGCTCAAAAGCGCGGTCGCATATCTCCATCTCTTATAAGCGAGCGTGAAAGGGACTGTCGCAAATAGTATGCTATTTACGAATACGAGACAACAACTTATGACATCACTCCCGAGTTAATGTATTCCACAGCAATTTTAGCTCAAGTTAATTGATTCCTCCGCACGCTAATGAGAATCCTCCGCTTCCTCTGCCCGCTTCCTTCGCACTTAATGAGAATCTTCCACCAAAAAAGGGGAAACCGTGGTCCTTCCCCTACTACTAGTACCAACATTACCTACAGTACTTACAATACTAATATCACTTGCACCACTACTAACATAACTTACAATACAACCGCTACTTACACTACTACTACTACTACTCACAATACTATTGTAATTTATTCTACTGATACTTTTAATATTCATTTTACTTATACTTAACATTTGTTACACATAAGGTCAATAGAAAGGTATCTATTTAAGTTTCTAAAAGCTCACGGATTCTCGAATTCGAACCGTGCATGAACATGTATGGTGCTATTTCCCATTCATGATTATAATGCTTTTGTGTTTTTGGCGCCTAATTGCCGGTAGTAGGTGCGGTGGCCTTAGAATGTTTACATCTCCTTTGCAGGTATTTTAATGCAAATTTTCCCTATCTTCCATAACTTGGCTATTCTTCTTTTTTCGGAAATTGTAACTTTTATGATTAATTAACAATTATTCCATGAGTGCGCGTTGGATATGAGATGGTAAATAGCCAACGAGGCCCGTAGAGCCGAGTTGGCTATAACCAATCTCATATCCAACAAGCGCGAATGGAATAATTGTTTTATTAAATTCTCAACCTTCGGTTTTGCAAAAAGTCTAAGAACGACCGGAAAGTGATGTGACTTCCCGGCGCAAAAACGAAATGCTGAAAATTTTATGAACAAAGAACTTCAAACTCTAGAAAGGGCCAACGGACAAGTCAAAAGTACCGGAACCTGGTAGGTTCTGATCAGCAACTGATGCAAAGGCTTGAAAAAACTGAACTCAGAAAGGCTGACCGTACGGTTGGGGTTAACTGTATATAATTTCCAATATTTCGTCAGGCACGGCCTGACTTCTTCAGGGAATGTTTACAACTGAGAAAAGACGTTACAATTTAAACAACAAAGATAAAAGCCTATATAGTATTACAATAAAATGTGGCCCGTTGAAGTAACTAATAAATGACAAGATAACAAAAATAGAAAACAAAAAAAGCTAAACCGTTGAACAAACTAATGAATGACAAGATAATAAAATGGAATATAATACATAACGGATAAGTAGGTTAAACATAGATTAAATTTCTTCTCGTTTGTTTATACCTTTGGGTTCAAGAGTGGACAGACTCACCCCCTCCTCTAGACCCACTGCAGTTTCAGACCATTTTCTTTCCCACAATCATTCACCTAACAACATAGAACTTATACCACTAGAACTGATACATTCATCTCGTGACGCGTTACGCAAAGCCAGGGAAGCGTACCTTATCGAAAAGGGTCAAACTCTTGTTTTTTTTCTGGCGGAAGTCTGTTTTCCGAGACGTCCACGTGTAGTCTTGCCTCGCTCTCAGGTTGTTATTTACACTTCGTCCGCCATTACATGAAATCTTTGCTTTTCTTTATAAACATCAGACCGAGGTTAGCCTGCTTGCGGACGTCTCGGAAGACAGACTTCCGCTAGAACAAAGACTTCCGCTCGTCTAAAAATAACTTTCGTGGACAAGACATATCCCAAGGGCTCTTGACTCCACTCAGTCCTATTGCCATTACTACTACTACTACTACTACTACTACTACTACTACTACTACTACTACTACTACTACTACTACTACTACTACTACTACTAATAATAATAATAATAATAATAATAATAATAATAATAATAATAACCTGACTTCCTTGGAAGTGTACAATTATCGGCCATTCTAACAACAACAAGTGGGAGGCGCGGTGGCCTCATGGTTAGTGCGCTCGACTCCGGAGCGAGCGGTCCGGGTTCGAGCCCTGGCCGGGGACAGTGTGTTGTGTTCTTGGGCAAGACACTTTACTCTCACAGTGCCTCTCTCCACCCAGGTGTATAAATGGGTACCTGCTATTCGGTTGGGGAAACCTAACAAAATTGCGGGGAAGTGACCTGCGATGGACTAGCATCCCGTCCAGGGGAAGTAGAAATACTTCTAGCCGCTTAATGCTACAGAAACCGGGATAAGCTCCGGCAGCTATGAGCCAGCCTTGGCTCCAAGGCTTCACTTTAACAACAACAACAACAACAACAACAGGGTTAGTGGATGGCCTACCCCGCAAACAGCTAGAAAAAGCTAATCGAGGCGGGGTAAGCCAAATACAAGAACACACCTATTGAAAGACAAATTTACAAAACAGCAATTAGTTTAACAAATTAAAGGTACAAATTACAAAATTAAGGGCTGATTATTTACAAATATCTATTGACTGATAATTAAATACCAGCCAATCTACTCGCAACTATATTTTACATACTAATTAGAAAGAAACACAGTTTACAAGGAACTTGGTTATTTACAAAAAAAGAGAAAAAAGTATATATTATTAGTCAAGGTAAAAGGTAAGTTTTAAGTTGACAGGGACGAAGCTGACTTAATATGTTTAGGTATAGAGTTCCACAGTTTAGGAGCAGCGTAGGCAAACGCCCTCTCGCCATAGTAGAGGGTATTAGGGCGGTACGAGTTGGATTGCATGGATTATCACCCAGAGGTCAGATGAAAGGCGTGTGTATTGGGCGGAACAAGTTTTAAAAGGGTTTCAATTAGTTTTAGGTCCCATTGCGGTTTGATTTCTTTGCTTTCTAAAAGAAACAAAGAGGTCCTAATTTTTCATGCAAATTCAACACAAGGCAGAAGGGCGAAAAGCAACCCCTGTAGTAATAAACGATTATGTAGCGACATTGCACATCAAAAACTAACAAGGAAATCAAATAGTGCGAAAACCTAAAGAATCAAGATTGATATCAAACGGGTATAAGAAAAACGACAACCCAGTTTTGATCAAACTAGAAATTAAAAATTGCAGGTTGCTTGATTGGAGTGCGAAAAGGAAAACTGCGAGAGCGAATTGTACAAAGACTTGTCAGTGCTGCTTCCATTTATCACGGCTGCATTGTACCAGATAGATGATTTATATGCCGACCACGACCACGCATGTTTGAGCATGTCAGACATTGAAGAACTCAAAAGGAATGTTTCATAAATTGTCAAAAGTTACAAAAAGTGGTGTTATTAATTTTGTAATTCTCGTTGGAAAAATGCCATCCACTTGCTACGAACTTAAAGTGCCACTGCGACGAAATTTTCCGAATTCATTGTTTTTGCATTTTCTGAATCTTTAAGTGGTACTTACTCACCTGTCCGAGCCGTTTTGTCCAACAAGCGCGGGAAGATGGATTTTTTTACGGTTTTTCCCGAAAATTTTTCGTCCGCCATTATTAAATCATGTTCCTGCAACCCCATAAGGCCTTGCTGCTTTCTGACGTCATACTCCTAACCAACTAAGCGCACATGGCGAATTTTGTTATAACATCTCTATGTAGTTCGCAGTTAACTGGTTTCGCAACGTGAATCTAGCGCTCTGTATTCGAATCGAATCGTGCCCGATCGTTGTCTAGTACACGGATGCAGCAATAGATCAGACATGAATGCATGTATTTCTGCTCATTTTAAGTCCTACAATAAAGAGTGAGCGAGATACGTGGTTGAGATTCGTGCACACTCACCACGCGAACTTAAATCCGAGTGGAAAGTTTGTGGCGGGTTTGTTAAGTCCATTTCGCGGAGGAATGTTTTTCAAGAGCGTTTCACATGGAAGGCTGTCGTTGTCGGCTTATTCCTGGCTCAATTCTTACAATGCGGAAGATCGAGCCAGGGAAACAATCTTCCAAACACCTCAAGGTAAGCCTTGTTCAATTTCATCTAAGCTTCGGTATTGAGTCAGCCATGAAGTTTTCTTTTTCGTAGAAGTATCCCATATGTTTATTCCCAGTCATCTCTGCGATTGGAAATACATTTTCAAGTAACTCATTAAGTTTAGTATTGTTCATACCGCCGCGCTGTTGTATTTTAGTTTTTATCCCTTCTGTTTATCCCAGTCATGTGGCGCGCTCGGAAGATGCTGGTTTACCAAAGAGCTTTTCAATGGTTTCCATAGTAATCAAATCAACCGTAAATAATTTACCGTTTTTTTTTCTCAAACACAGGTTTCTATATCTACTTTCCGTATAGATCATAAATGAACTAACATTCCTCACAGTCACCGGAAGTTTCATCCCAGAAGCTGGCCATTCGGTAATGTAATGAGTTTTTGGATGTATGTTAATTAGGCGCCCTTCACGTTATGTGAGACAATGTTGTGAGCAAAACTCGTTTTCGTTAGAGCGTTTTGCTGTGCACATTTCCGTTGACCTAAAATAAGCTCAAATGTCCCACAGTTTTGTATCCATTGCGAAATCTGTTTGAATAAAATGGCAGTTTAAACTCAGTTTCCTAAGCGTGGTATATTAAATCAGTTTCCTGGTCCCCGCCTTGTGTACCTTGATAATTATGCTGGACACATGCGTAATTTTACAGGTAGTGTGGATTGTTGGGGGTTTTTAGGAGGGAGGGGGGTGGAGGCAGGGTCAAACCATTCTATTACGAAAAACAATGACGAGGGAGGGGCGGGGTGTCTAGCTTGAGAAAATGCAATTTTAATCAAAACTATACACCTAATTGCCACATTGAAGAAATGAGGGGTGAAAGTGTCTTTAAAATAATCCCTCACTGTGTTACCTAAAGAGCTTTGAAAATTCCATGACTTTTCCAGGACCTGTATCATGACCTTCCACATTTTTCCATAACCTAAATTTGGCCATTTTTCTTGGAAAAGGTTTCTTGATTGTGTGCAGCTTTTCCCTGTTTCCTTAGTTTGCAGATGCAAAACTGCCCAAATTACTTTATTTTCCATGGCTTCCCATGACCCACACTTTTAAAAATTCTATGACTTTCCAGGCCTGGATAAAGAAGATCTATAATTCCAGAACTTCTCATGTTTCCCATTACCCATGCAAACCCTGATTAGTGCTCCTTAATTCCTATTTCTATTTTTTTTCTCTTTAAATTCACCTAGGCCTTGTTGATATTGCAATTAGATGCATTTGTAAACAGGAGGACTAAACAGAAAACGGAGAATGCTGTGACATCTTCTCATTTTTATCAAGATGAGTTGGATATTTCGGAATACAATCAAT
>OZ026595.1:49186096-49196096 GCA_964020085.1 Micromussa lordhowensis | reverse complement strand
TCAAAGCACAAAGAAACCACTTGTGTGGAAAAGATACATCGATGACGTGTTCTCTCTGTGGAACATAAGCATAGAGGAAATAAATGGGTTCATTGAACAGGCGAATAGATATCATCCAACCATTAAATTTACGGCTGAAATATCAGACAAGGAAACCATTTTCCTAGACACTTGCGTTTACAAAGGCGATAGATTTAAAGACACATCTATCCTTGACGTGCGAACGCACTGCAAGCCGACGGAAACATTTCAGTACACACATTTCTCCTCCTGCCACTCACCAGGGGTCAGTAAAGATTTCATCAAAGGCGAAGCACTTAGGTTGCTCCGTACAAACTCCTCAGAAACTACCTTTGATGAAAATATCAGACTATTCAAATCACGCCTACACGTGAGAGGTTATCCAGAAGCTCTGGTGAATACAGTCCTCTCAGGAGTGAAATTCGAGGAGAGGAAGTCGGCACTGCTACAAAAAGATAAAACGCACAGGAAAATTCTTCCATTTGTCACACAATATCACCCAGCGGTTCCTAATTTTTAAAGAGAATAATTATGAGTAAATGGCATTTAATTCGTGATCAGCCTTTGCTGAGAGAGATATACAAAGAGCCATCTATTATCTCGTACAAAAGAGGAAAATTGCTCAAAGATATACTCGTGCGTTCCAAACTCTAAAGGCAAAGAATACACATTTGCGCATAATAGGAGTCGTGCAGGCCTGTCACATATTTTTTAATTTCTGTGGGAGAGGAATTCCAGAGGTCAAGGACTGCAAAAATGCACAGGGAAGCCGTCCACCCCAAGTGGCTTCCTCCTCTCTCACTGCGTGTACATCTTTGAAAAGATTTTGCTTTGAAAACTGGCCTATATCCTTTCATCTGTTGTGAGTGTAGAATAATTTATAAAGCACAAAAACATAGATAATGAATCAAGATTTCATTGTTGGAAAAAAAGCAATATTTGTCTGCAAAAAAAATTCGTGCAGAGGGCTTCAGCTGCAAAAAATATTCCTGCACTAGCAGGGAGTGAAAAAAAAAATTCGTGCAAGCGGAAAATTCTCCACCCCCCCCCCCCCCCCCCCTCCATCACTTTTCTAATGGTCCATCCCTTAAACACCTCATCCAGGCTTGGGTTCTATTACATTACCACAAAAATTCACCCCCCATTTCAAAATCCTGGATCCGCGCCTGCACGCGACAATAAATATTTTTCGAACAACACGTTTTCTTCAGATACTTTATTGCTTGTTAAATGTGATAATGCACAGAGATTTGAAATGAATACTCCAAAATTAAAACTGATCAGAAATGTCGTTTATCACGGAATCAATCGTCTTTATCGTATTGAGAGTACTTGTAAGGCAAGGTCCTGTGTAAAGATCGTCTAGAGGCTACAAATTTGACAGACTCGGGGCGTTTACGCTGAACTGGTGACAGCGATTCCACTGTGAGAGGGGGTGTCAAAATTGAAGGAGGGAGGGAGGGAGGTGGGATAGAGGAAGAGGTTGCCAAGGTAGATAAGGCTTGTGGGGCTGTCAATTGCTGTTGGTAGAAATTTGGTTTGACTCTTGGGGTTGGGTGGGTATTGTTGCTTCAGGCCAAAGATTTGAGCTTGTTTTTATAGTTAAAAAACTTGTTTTGCAACTGCATGTACTGCTTCGCTTTTTGGTCCTCTCCAAGGTTTGTACGATATAGGATATTATCCATATTATTTTGCGTTGCATCTCCGAAATTGGCGGGGACACCATCAGAGTTTGTTGTTTGAGGTACCGGAGCAGTTCATGGGAAATTCTATTCTCTTCGAATCCTTTGTCGAATCTTTCTTCGCCGGGTAAAACATTTGTTCGCAGTCTACATCTATCTGGTGTCGTTGGTCTGAGATCTGTGGTCTTTGCACCGCCTCTTCGTACTCTTCGTACTCTTTGATAAACCAAGCAGTTTCTAGCCTGCGAAAACAGCCGTCCTTCTTCGCTCCGGGCCCGAGTGGCGTTTCGCGAGAAGGACGGCTGTTTTCGCAGGCTAAGCAGTTTCACTTGGATACATTTGCTCGGCTAGAGTCAAAATTTGCAGTTCATCCCGAGGATTCTTGAAAAGGACCAAGTAATGGCTGTTTAAGCTGATGCTTCGGTGTCCTTTGCCTTGATGGAGCAGACGGATTTTGCACAATGTAAATAACGCAAGCTTCAATCATTTGGTCGTCAATGACAATCAGGTTGCGTATGTTGACATCTAAATAGGAATCATTTTCCAGATATACCGGGATCCCTTTGACAAATTCGATTGTCGGTATCATCACCGGTAGGCGGATTGCCACTGTGAATAAATAACAATTATTCCATGAGCCCGAGTTGGATATGAAGGGATAAAATAACCAACGAGCGCGTAGCGCGAGTTGGTTATAATCACTTCATATCCAACAAGGGCGAATGGAATAATTGTTTTAGTAAATTCTCAAACCGGGTTTTGTCGCCGATTTTTATTTCGTCCATTAGAGGGCAGAAGTTGAAAGCTTCGTGCGGAAAATTTTTAAACTTCCATATGATGTAAAACTCCGACTATTGGCTCATAGTCGGATGTTTTTTAGCCAATCAAAAAGCTAGAAATGCAATAGTCGGAGCTGAGAATTTACTAACACCAGATTATTCTCTCCGGTGGTTGATCGATCACAGTTTGAGCTTGTTGTAACAGTGGTTGGACCCAGACAGTTTTTCCCGAACCGGTCATCCCTGCAACCATGCAAGTAAATGGTGAACTAATTGAAACCGCTGACACTTCTCTTGAGACATCGGTATGACTGGAGCGAAATTGGAATCACTGTGTTTACTGTTCATATGTCTTTGCAAATTATCTTTTCTAGAAAAATCCTTTTGACAAACAGGACAGGGCCAGTTCATGTCAACTTACTAACAAAACGATACTTTTTTCCACAATCTTATTTTAATCATCTGACAATAAAATTCTGTGATCAAATATTATAAAACATAGCACGACGTTTCGTTAGCTTAACTGAGCCACAAAACTAGCCCCTGATCATTTTCTGAACTCTCCTTCGTTTTCACTTCGAACCTTTCAGTTGATCATTCATAGCGAACGTAGAGGCTGAGGACCTGTAGACTTTATTTAAATACTGTACGAATGTTTTATCTTTAAATAAATGTTTGTTTGAAAAAAAAACACGCAATGCGAGAGCTATATTTACCACCAAAAGACATCCCTTGGAGAACGAAGGCAACTTGCTGCGAGACCACATTAACATTATATTTTGCGTTGTTTCTCTGTTGTATTTTTTATTGCTAGTAGTAGATTTTTCACCGATACATCTTTGCAGTCATTACTTGTGGACGTTATTTTTATCAGAAGCCAAAGATTTTTTGTACTTTGAACCCTCACCTTTGCCAACTGTTCACCTCAAGGTCAATAAATAGTGTAAATACCTACTCCGCCTTCGAAAAGGTTGTTAATTGCGGGCGACCAGCGGAGCCCGCAATCCTAATCTCAACATTGGTTTCAAACGCATGCGCGGCAGTTATATAGCCTTGCAGTGACTCGAATTTAGCAAAAAAAGTCGTCCTTCCAAATATTTGTCCTTAGGGACACTAAGAACCAATGAAATGAAAGGACGTAATTTTAGCACAGGCGCTTTGACCACGCGAGACAAACACGAAGCAGCAGTAATTTGAGCACAGGCGTTCTGACCGCTAGAAACCAACACCAAGCAGAAGACAATTCTCACCAAAGCATAGCTGTTTCACCTTCCATAGTCAATGATCTTTAATGTAGTTGAAGGGTCAAATAATACGTAAATTTCGCCTTCTTGAAGCTAAGAATGTCAAGAATCACGTGCAGTTCATGCAGAAGTGGCGGTCCATAAATTGGAATGCACACAAGACAATTGACGTCTATTTCGTCGAAGAATCACGTGCAGCTCATGCATAGCTGGCGCGCCGTCCAATCAAAATCGAGCGTGTGAACTTGTGATCGGAACGTTTCCTGTCCGTGTCTGTTGTTGTCGGGTTACATCAAATGACCTTGACTAAATCAATGGGTGCTTACCATTTGTCAGAATAAACCGGTTGGGACGAGCGTTGAATAATGGTAAGGATTTTTCCAAAATCAGCAAACCAACCGAATGAAATGGCGCTTACCATTTGCAATTCGATTTCCCATAATTGTTTTCGGCTGATGAGAGACTGGAAACTGGATAGTTTAGCAAATGGTAAGGAAATTTCCGCCGTTCCGTTCCAAACGGAAAAAGAGGAGTACCTCTGCAGGTACTCCACAATTTTCGAACGGAATTTCCGGAAAATTACCTTACCATTTGACTTCAAACCGAAATTTCCGGATTTTCTGGCCAAATGGTAAGCACCCAATATGTCCATTTTATAATCAACAGTGTTTTTATTTACAACGTGAAAAAATAACCATTTTGTCAAACCCAACACAAAATAGAACTAGTGTATAATCAAACTGGTGTTACTGTTTCACAAGGTCAGTAAAACCACTCTTAGGTCCCTTTGTCTCGTTTTAGGGAAAACAATCACCCACACTATGCAACCCTTTATTGCCCTGCAAATATAAATGCCCAAAATGGAAAAAGAACACAACGCCACTGTTTTACAATGAATTCGTTAACCTCAGTGAAACAAATCATGCATAGCCCTCGCCCGCACTTCCTAACCTGTGGTTATTACTAGTTATTATTAGTGGTAGTGATAGCATGGTCTGTGCATGAAATCGTTCTTTCTTCTATGAATTGCTTGTTGTGCTCTAGAACGAGTCTTATCCCTCCTGGTCCTTGGATACCAGAGGGCTGTGAATACCAGCGACCTTCAGATCTGAGGACTAGTACACACCGGTCGACGAGTTAGAGTTCAAGTGCCGTGGCATTCACCTGCTTTAGATAATCACTTATCACTCCTTGTCTGCTGGGAAACAACATGACGAGCAAGGCTTCACGAGATGTGAATGGTTGGAAATTGGAATGTCGTACTCGTACTCAATCTCGAACTCATAGCCAAATTTAAAGGTCTCTATTGAAGAGAAGGGAACGTGACCTTCTTAGTGTGCGTGCTAAAGTTTGCCTTAACCTTTTCTGTACATGTAAGCTATGAGCTCTCCTTCAAGTTAGGACCTAAAGAGAAATAAGTTTACACGTCACGAAACACAGGTTTCTTTTAGGCGTGAATAAAGCCTAGCCCTTGCTGACTGCATGGAAAAGTTTCACTTTGCACAGCAAGACCTGTTTAACACAACAAGCACACAGCAGGGATCTGATGTCATGCTACCAAGACGTTTTTTTAATTTTGATAATTATTTGCCTTCTAACTTTTTAACATAGCTTCTACAATATACAAAACCAATATAGGGTCTCTTGCATTTCTCGCTAAAAAACGACACCTATTCGAGGTTGTTAATTTAGAAAACTACCTCTGGTAAAGAAATACTCGTGCTATCCACCGTAGGAAAAAAGATGGCGGCTGTACATTTTACCACAATACCTTGCGAACCTAACACAGCGTATAAGACACAAGGAAAGCCAAATTTTTACAATATTTGTCCCTGTACTAAGGACATTGTGTATCGCAGGTTTGAAGATTTTATAACCCTTCTGCACCTTTTTATGAACGTTGTTAAAGTTTTTGTGCGCTAAGAACTGTGGGTAAATGTACCAGTCGCCATCTTTTTTCGTACGGAGGATTGAACAGGTGTCTTTATATGGAAACAAACCTTTCCTTTGCTTTATTAAGTTTAACAACTTTTTTCGACGCGAAATCCTCGATTTTGTATGTTTCTTTTAAAAGAACAAAACAGCTTTCCCTTGGAATTGACATAAAGAAACTTGTAAGAGCGCTTTGTCCTTTTTTTGGATCCTTTTTTACATATCTGCCTCGATTCCTTGAGACGAGATTTCATAAAACATTCAGAGATAGCAAAGTACCTCCACAATTGCGTGATAATTTAATGGAGAAGACTCCAACCTCGTTCCCAGAGCCGTTTTCCTGGCTTGGGGGTGGGGCCAGGGAACGAGGTTGAGAAGACTCTTCAAAGGTGAAGAAATAATAATGCCCAGAGAAGTGATAGTTTTTGAACCAAATTTTCATTATCGTTTATCTTCTTGAATTCTTTGGATGTCTTGTATCGGCAGCTGTGCCACTGAGACTGTTTCAGTAACACATTTTCAGTAATTGGCATTACACTGTGCTAGTCCAAAAACCGTGAACACTTTGATTTGATTCTCAGGAAAATAAAGTGAATACGAACTTCTAAAAGAAAGAGACAGACAATAGCAAAATAAACTCCCCCCCCCCCCCCCGAGTCCTTTTCAGTGGGTCAATGAAGTGAATGGCACAAAAGCACGTGGATGTTCTAGTTGTAATGAAAGTTTCCGTGGAAGGAGACGTCCTTTGATTCATAACCCCTTGGCAGGTGCCAGGATGTTGTCTAGCAACCAATAACGCAATCAACTATTTATTCTCTAAGTTTTTTTTTTATTTCGTTCTCTGCGTTTTATTTTTACGTCCTTTCGTATTTCGTTCTTATTTGTCTTACTTTTTTTCAGCACGTCATCACATTGTTTCGTTAGTATTAAGACAAGGCAGATAGATCAAGTTTCAGTTAGAAAATTACATGAAAACTAGCAAGGAAAAAAACACTTATTGGAAGGATAGCAAGTTTCATTAAAATAGGAGTTACTGAGTGGGACAGAAATGTAACTGAGTATTTTATTTTCTACAAGTGAATATATGAAAGACTGCGGAGAAAGATATGAAGCCATGACTGATCATCGCAGTTATACACAAAACTTAAGCAGTTGTGAAATTAATGCTTGAAAACATAGTCAGGCTTGAACGGTATTCAAATCCATGACCTCTGCGATACCGGTGTAGTGCTCTACCAACTGAGCTATATCAAGCCAACTGGGAGCTGGTTTCGTAATTGTGATGTATCGGGCCGCTAAGTATGCCGGGAGAGACTTACCATGTGCTTTTGATAGCGGCAACCATATTGTGACCGCAATAAAAATGTTGAGTTAAATCTGGTGGCTTGAATGCGCTATTGATCCAGGGAACACTACACTGGCGACGAGGATAGTAGCCTCATCACATGTTAGAGCAATTTGACGATGGAAAAGAATGTGTTACCAAGATTTGATTGTTTTTCTGACCCAGCGACGATCGGCCCACGATGGACAAGATAAAATTCCTTCGAACTATACGCAGACAGGAAAGGGCTTATTGTTGGCGAAACAACCACAGCAGCGACAAAGCAGAGGCGAAGAGCAATGCTTCTCCACTTGGCTGGGCCTGATGTGCAGGAGATATTTACCACTCTAACCGAAACTGGAGATGCCATAGACTAAAACCGTGCAGTCGAAGCCTTAAATGCCTATTTCGTACCACAAGTGAACTCGGCATTCGCCCGCCAGACTTTCCATCAAATCTCGCAGAAACCAGGTGAGACCGTTCAACAATTTGCTACACGTTTAAAAAAAGCAGCGAAAGATTGTGATTTTGGCACCGATGTCGATAACCAGATTAGAGATGCAGTTTTGAATAAGTGTACTTCAACCTACATTAAACGCAAATTACTTGAAGAAGGCCAAGGTCTGAACTTAAAACGTACCTTAGAAGTCGCTGCCCAATGTGAAAAAATTGAAACACAACTGGCTGTACTTTCGGTAAAAGGGGAGGAATCAGAGAGTATTAACAGAGTCAATGAGAGGGCTAACAATCTGAACATCAACACACGAGGGAAGCCCCAAGGGAAAGACAAAACTTGTTATAGATGTGGTTTAATGGGCCATTTTGGTCGTGATCCTCAGTGCCCTGCAAAAGGCAAGACCTGCAGAAAGTGTCGGGGGAGGGATCATTTTGAGAAGGTTTGCAAGACAAAACCTTATGCTCATCAGGTCAGAATGGAACCAAGTGACTCCCAGCATGACTATGCATTCAGTATCAATGAGGGAGACCATTCAGAACTGATCGCTGTTCAGATAGGTGGGGTAGACCTTAAAATGCTAATAGATTCTGGGGCCAATAGGAATATTATTGTTGAGTGGACATGGGAACAGCTGAAGGCGAAGGGAGTGAAGTGTGAGTCACAGATTACCACTCCAGACAAAAAGCTGTACTCGTATGCATCAAATCAGCCATTACCAGTGAAAGGAAGTTTTAAGTGTAAAATGGGTGTTTGTGA
Source organism: Micromussa lordhowensis (assembly GCA_964020085.1). Lineage (NCBI taxonomy): Eukaryota > Metazoa > Cnidaria > Anthozoa > Scleractinia > Lobophylliidae > Micromussa > Micromussa lordhowensis. The sequence goes on along the minus strand of OZ026595.1, from coordinate 49,187,901 downwards.
TAGATCCACAAGAGCTGAAGTCCTGGTAATCCAAGGTAGGGGGGTGTCACTCCTCGGAAAGACAACAGCAACAGAACTGGAAGTGTTAAAGGTTGGAATTAATGTTGCTGTGGTAACAACTAAAGCCAACAAATTGAAGCAACAGTAACCAGACGTATTTGAAGGTGTCGGGAAGTTGAAAAATAAGCAAATATCCCTGGATATAGACCCCACTGTGAAACCTGTGGCACAGCCTTACAGAAGAATACCATTCAATCTCAGGGAAAAGGTCCAAGATAAGACTACAGAACTCCTGGACCTAAGAATAATTGAACCAGTGGAGGGTCCATCACCTTGGGCCAACCCTGTCGTGATCGTTCCAAAGAACAACGGGAAAATCCGCCTATGCATCGACATGAGACAGGCAAACCAGGTCATCATGCGAAGACGATACCCAATAACCACGGTTGACGAGGTGTTACATACTATGAATGGTTCAAAGATCTTCAGTAAATTGGACCTCAAGTGGGGATACCACCAGTTAGAGCTGAGCCCAGAGTCCAGGGAAATCACAACCTTTGCCACACCCGATGGGTTGTTTCGATACAAACGCTTACTCTTTGGTGTCTGTTACGTCACTGAACAATATCAGCATGAAATTGCTTCAGTTCTGGCAGGTATCGAAGGTGCAGAAGACATTTCAGATGATATCGTGGTGCATGGCCCTGACACAGAAACACATGACAAGCGGCTCCGCCAAACTATAGAGCGCCTGCAGGAGTGTGGTCTCACTTTGAACGCCGAGAAATGTTTGTTCAACATGGACAGGCTTGTGTTTATGGGCATGTTGCTTTCGGAGAAAGGCATTGGGCCTACAGAAGATAGAGTCAAGGCAGTGTTAGAGGCAGAGGAACCGAAGAATGCCACAGATGTGCGCAGCTTTCTTGGTTTAGCCAACTACAGTAGCAGGTTCATACCCCACTTTGCAACGTTGTCTGAACCGCTGCGAAGACTGACCAAGAAAGAGACACCATTCGAATTTGGGCCGGAACAGACAAAGTTCTTTGAATCCCTCAAACAGAAGATGGCAGAAACATGCACTCAGGCATATTTTGACAAGACCGCACCCACTAAGATAATTACAGATGCCAGCCCAGTCGGACTAGGAGCGGTTCTTGTACAGGAGCAGGGTGGCGTGTGGACACCAGTATGTTATGCAAGTCGTAGTCTGACTGAATGCGAGCAGAGGTATACCCAAACAGAAAAGGAGGCACTTGGTGTGGTGTGGGCGTGTGAGAGGTTCCATGCTTACGTGTATGGAATGAAGTTTGTTGTGGAGACCGACCACAAGCCTTTAGAGGTCATATATGGTCCACGGTCGAGACCATGTGCACGCATAGAACGATGGGTTCTCAGGTTACAGCCATACGATTTCAGCGTGTTACACAGGCCCGGGCAAGGAAACATTGCCGATCCACTGTCACGACTTCTTCGTAGAGAAGTTAAGCCTAACAGCCACCAGCACTTTGCAGAAGAATATGTCAGATTTGTTGCTGTAAATGCGACACCAACAGCATTAACAACTCGTGAGATAGAAGAAGCCTCGGCTGTTGATGAAGAACTAGTGGAAGTAAGGAAGGCTATTACCACGGGGCAGTTTGAGAAGTGTAAGCAGTACATGGCGGTGGCTGGGGAGTTGTGTGTCATTGGCCAGCTTGTGCTCCGAGGCACACGCATTGTCATTCCCAAGAAGCTACAACCAAGGACCCTAGCTCTTGCTCATGAAGGACTCTTAGGAGTGTTGGGCACCAAACAAAACCTCAGGA
>OZ026595.1:49178596-49181096 GCA_964020085.1 Micromussa lordhowensis | reverse complement strand
CAATAAGCTACAATATACACGTACACAGAAATTAATATTACTTATTTTCTGTTTTCATAAGCAGTAATAGAGTGAAAGACAGTAAGCATTCCTCCACTCATATACATCTAGAAAAAACTTTTTGAAATTGGCGCGATATAAATACCTTGCCTATATCGATGAAAAAAATCAGGCTATTTCGCGACCATTTCTTAGAAACTTTTCTCAAATGCATTAATAATTCATCAAGTTTAAACAAAGAAAATCACAACAGTGGAGGAGGTTTGGATACCCGGTCTTAATTAACATAGATTTTGCCGATTTTTCTTCTCCGTTTACTCCTTGGTTTTAGTTTTGATTGTGAAGGTATATCGAGACAGTGTTTCTCGGCTATTCAAACACCTCGAAGTTCGTCAAAAATACTCCGCTGTGCGTCGTATTTTCAACTCTCTTCTCGGTGGTTGGATATCCCAATGAAACGCTGTCTCTCGTGTTTTATATATTACGTACAATGTGGACAAACTATAATGAACTATGAAAGTTAAGAATGATCCTCGCAGTGAATTTTCCAATTCGAACAACTGGAAAGAAGAAGCCTGAAAAAAATCAGGGCTTCAACGGGATTCGAACCCGTGACCTCCGCGATACCGGTATCGCGGAGGTCACGGGTTCGATTCCCGTTGAAGCCCTGATTTTTTTCAGGCTTCTTCTTTCCAGTTGTTTAAATTGGAAAATTCACTGCGAGGATCATTCTTAACTTTCATCTATAACCGCAGTTCAAATATATGAATTATTTCATATATACTTACATTATAATGAACTATATTGGTAGGAGCCGCGTGTGGCGTAAGCCCCGAAAATTCCCTTGACGATCGATAGATAGCCGTCCTCTGTAAAACTACAACGTGAAATGACCAAGTTCTGGGTATTTTGGAGAACGTGAGCGACGGCGGCTTATTTTTCGTATTTTCTTTTGGAATTGTACGCTGGCATTGCATATTAAGCTTGAGCAAGTTCTGAGACCGATAGACGCACTGAACAGATTCAGGCATGTGCGAAATTCGACGGTAAAATATAAATTCATATTTTTCTAGGCGTCGTCCTTGGCGTCGCCGTCGTCGTTGCTTAAGGTCCCTAATGACTGAATACACGTACCCTTTCCCACAATCCCGCAACACACCACTAATGTTTATTTTAAAGTATATAAAAAAAACACTCGATATTAGCAGCATTGACACTGAATAAACTTATTCTAAATATTCTATATCAATGTTATGCTTGGATATTATTACAACTAATTACTTAGCTATTACGATTCCTAACTTTAACTTAAGTAATATTAAACCTATACAATAATAACAAACGAATACGAACTAACTAATTATTTACAAGTTATATTCAGCAGTTCACTATACAGTTCAGTTTCACAATCCCTGTCTTTTCTTAACCAACACCACACCACAAAACCCCAACTGATACCACAAACCTCCTCTTCTTCCTCTTTGGTTCAAACCTCATCCCGCGTCTTCACGTCCTTTTCTTTTTCTTACAGTCGGCGTTTTCCTCTTAGCACAAGGTCTTTCGACGCTTTCAATCGCAAAACAGCACGTAATACGTCTCAGTCCTATCGCCACCACTGACAAATGTGTTTCGTCAAGTTACTTCTTGGCTGGCGCCCACCAATGGCTTTTGGCAGTGAATACTTCTTTCTCTCTTTGGCCACAGGCCCTTCACCTTGTCCTTCTTTTTCTTTTACCAACAAAACTACTGCACACAACAACCCACTACGTCTGTACAACTTACATTTATACATTTATGGTAATTTCCCCTACAATTAACACTTAAAACAAACGCTATAAAGAAAGTTACTGGAAAGAATTCTAGTTACACGCTTAATTGTGCAAATTTACATCATTTCCAATACACACATCTGCACAATACACTAAGAATGTTTGAATATTAATTATTTTAATGTTACTAGAGTTACGTAATAAAGTTACGTAATAACCAACGCCAAAATCCAAACAACACACTGAAACAAAAACCTAAACTAAACACAAACAACTATATGATAAAAAAAGAAATAATTTCGTGACACCGCGTTGAAGATAAGAATACATGCAGGCAGAAAGAGAGCCCCAGTTTAGTCATTCCCCTTGGCCTTTTCTCATAATGTCTAACGAACTTCGTTAAATTTACAGGTCACGCTGAATCTTCAAGTTCGAAGAGAACTATTGACGTATAAGAACCCAGTTGTGCGGCCTAGCCAACGGTGAGTTTCCCATAGCACAGTAAAAGAGCATCTTACTGCCAAGAAGGTCATGGGTTCAAACCTAGCTGGGGACTCAGACGTTGAAGAAATCTGACTTAAGACAACTTCAACTTGAGGCAAATTTGTCATTTTTTATTTATTTATTTATTTTTTATTATTTTTTGTCATAATGTAATGTAACGTACGTGCGATCAGTTTTGCTCTAGCTATCTTGCCAAATTTCAATCTGTAATGAACATTAGCACTCGC
>OZ026595.1:49171096-49173596 GCA_964020085.1 Micromussa lordhowensis | reverse complement strand
AGTGTGCACTTGGTGGCCGAAGTCAAATGATCCTGAATATGAGCAGTTCTGCACAAAATTTGTCAAAGATCCTCATGCTGAGGATAGAAGAAAACCTCAGCAGGATTTCCTTTTTAATATAAGAGATCTGGCTCTTGTTCCCGTTCAGCTTGTGCAAACTGACTGCACTAAGTTCAAGGATGCTAACGCGATACACTACTCCACTGGTTTTCTGTATATTGCACAACCTGCTGCCAAAAACGTCTTGGTTGTTGACCCGAAGACTTTAAATGTAGTCAAGACCCTGTCTGTACCCGGATCTGAATGCGGCGGAAACTGCTATCCATTTGGCGTAAGTATCAAAGCAGAAGATAAGTTGTTGGCAATAGGTGCCCAGAGCAAACTATCCGGAGGCTACAGCAAGGTAATGTTGTTCAAGATAAGCGGTAATCTTGAAGAACCGAGCAGTATCAGCATAGAGCACTACTACACCATGCTTCAACTGTTGGATGTTGGTCGCAAAAAAGCCGATGTTAGAGACGTCGCGTTCTGTGGACAGCGATTTGGCTACGCAGATTACAATGGTGTCATAGAGACCTGGAGAATGCCGGATAAATTGTACTATGGTTGGAATGATGGTAAACCAGAGCCGGACTTGTGGAGCCGCTACGATTGGTATCTCCGACGCGTCAGAAACACTTACTATGACCACCAGTACTACCTTGGATGCTCAAACAGTGGAAGGGACTGGGTGGTAGAGAAAACAAACAGGGCCACAATAGGAGATGGAGTAGGGGCGGTTCCGTCTGATTCCAGTGCAAGAAACGTGAACGAGATCTTGGCGGACATCGCAGAAATCAAGGTACTGAAAGCTAACTGGGGAGTCAATGATGGGCGCTCACGAATGAATAAATTGAAGGGAATAGCCATGGATAGTAAGAGGAACCTATTTTATTCCTCGAGCGGAAAGATTTTTGCCAACAGCGTCTGTGGAGTGTATCAACGTACCTACGATGGCAAGCGTCACTACATAAGAGAATGGGATGAAGGATGCGACATCGAAATGTTTGGAATGGCCGTGGACGAGAGCGGATTTCTGTTCTCGCTACAGAACCATGGGTCAAACCGGAAATGTCTTTACAAATTCCACCACGAGATCGACCTGGAAGACATCAACGTACCCTGAAAAGATGTCGCGAATTTCTCACTAATACAATGCTGTAACATGTAGAAGATAATTAATGCATTGTAATCATTAAAGATGTTATGGCACACAACGAGAGTAAAATGTCTTCTTGAGTCAGGACCTACCACTGTGGGACAACTTGAAATTGTTTTATTTTGACGGCAGAAAACAAGGCCTACTTTTAAGTCAATTATTTTAGTGTTTCCCTTCCCCTACCACCTCACCCGCGCCCCCTCCCCTCTTCGCCTGAGTTAAATCAAATGGTCAGAGGGTACGTCTTTGTTGAGCCTACGTTAAATTCATTTTTTTACGATAACTGCAGAAATTCTCGCGCGCTCATTGGCTAATTTTTTATCGTCAATATGCGGACAGACACATGAATTTGAAATTCGCGCGACGCGTCAGCGAGCGAGAGCGGGCAATTCGACCATTTGTTATCGTAAAAAACAAATTGATGTCATTTTTAATGAGTCTGTCCTGTTATTGACAATGAATTTCGTCATCACATTGTCAAAGTAGTCTGCGGATCCACTCGGCTATCGCCTCGTGGATCCACAGCTACTTTGAAAATGTGATGACGAAATTTATGATCAATAACAGGACAGACGCATGAAAAACTGACGTCAATTTGTTAAATCGACAATTTAAGAACACAATTATGAATAATGACAGAAATACAAAGCCAACACTACTGGTCATTAAAAAAGCGTGAGAAAAGCAAATTGTTCTACGCTGCATTTCAATTACGAAGAGTTCTCAATTAAGTCCAAAAGAGAGATACAAAAAATCAAAATTCAAGAAAATTTGCCCAAATCAAAGACCTTGCCACCGGATTCGTTTGTTGCGCCTGCGTAGATGCCAAGGACGACTTAAACAGAAACGACGGAACAAAAGGATGAATAAGTTTTGAACGTAAAACACTAAAATTGCAAGCAGGGGTGGACATCAGTTAATGGTGGCTGACACTGAATTTTTATGTAATGTTCGACACAACATCAACGATAACTTAGCAAAGACGTTCGACCAAAAATCTTCGGTCTTCGTCGAGCTGTCAGCGTAACATGCGTGTGTGAACCCGGGTGTACTCCCAGAAAAAAAGTTGGGTGGGGCTGTGCGGCCAGCTTCCCAAAACCCTTACCCTATTTAAGATCAAAATTTGCGATTTTTCTTACTTAACTGACCGTCAAATCAATACTGTGTGACCCTCTTTCAGAACGGCCCTATAGTCAGTTCCCTAGTTCAGACTGATAATGATGAAAAAAGCAGCTTCTTCTAAAACACAACAACTCAAGACTAGAGTGCAAAAACCATACCCTGTTTGAGACCAAAATGGTC
>OZ026595.1:49156096-49166096 GCA_964020085.1 Micromussa lordhowensis | reverse complement strand
GAGTTTCTACAGAAGGATCGTAAGTATAAGCTCATAGTGGTCTTTCTTTTGCATAATAAGTATAAGCTTACTAATAAGCTTACAGGTCTTTAACAGCTACTGGTATTAATAGTTGACAGCCATACAAACTTATATCACTTTCACGATCCATTTAACACTTAAATGTCGAGTTTCAGTCAGTTATACATACAGATTGTACAAACTTACCAAGTTTAGCATTTATATGCTAAAAAACCAGATGAGTTCCCTTCATGAAACTGAAATGAGCTGGGTTTAATATGGTGAAAGGTAAAAGATAAATATTTCTTTGCTGCCTTGCATCAACTTTTTCCAGTGGGATATTTTTGCTGAAGTTAACTAAAGTATGGTATGAATTAAAATACAATAAATAAGCCCCCTCACACCACCCCTGCTGAAAACAAACAATCAAAGAAAGGTATTACGTCCTTTATAATTTCAACTGGTGCAAATTATTAAAAAACAAAATAATTAACCCAAATATAACAAGGGGCCTTATATTAATTCTTTTAAGAATAATTTTGTTGTTCTTTAAGAGCTAAATTTAAGATAATCTACATTCAGAGGGCTAATATAATTTAAGGAAGTTTTGCATTATTTAAATTTAGAAGCAGCTGAACGTTTTTGCCCAATTGTGTTAATTGTAAGAATTGTACAGAATTTGCCAGTTATTGCACTCAGAACATTGCGTTATTGTTATATTGGTAAGTATATATATATAAGCTCATAGCATTGGTTCAATATTGGTGCAAAAATGTGGTATGTACGGTTCAACTTCTCTATCTACATCAGTCATCCTGGGTGAGAATTAACTGCTGCTGTAGGTCATGGGAGGTTCTAGTACTTATGCGCCTATCAGTTATAAGGTCAACAGGCATACATGTATGTGGGGTGTTTGACTTTTCTGAAGAATTCTTAGTCAAAATTCACAATGTAGATCCCAAAAAATGAAAAAAAAAAACCTCAGTGTAACGCAACATAGCCTGTTGCCCTGCAGGCATCTGTTCATTTCAAGAGAGGCTTATAATTTCTAGCTGTCAATGGATAGAAAATATTAGAATCCTAATGCTTCATTGTCTGATGAAAAGGGAGACTACAATATAAAAATCCATACAATCTCCACACAGTATGGTGTTCCATCAATTTTTTATTGAAAATGAGTGGTTGTTTTATTTGTTGACAAGTGGTACCTCCAAAACAAACCCATGTTCATCTCCAAGAGAACTATTTTGAGGTGATTAAGATGGCCACACTGACAAGCACATGTGATGATGTGATTTGGTTCCATTCCTCCTTGCAAAAAAAATAAAACATCCCCACTCCTGGGGTCCAGACTCTGATGGTCAATTTCCCAATGGTGGGAGAGCCAGTCAAAGTCAAATGCCCCACATATACCCAGGGTGTCCCTCCCTCCCTCCCTCCCTCTCTGAGGCTTCACTCTGACAGACACATTATTGGTTTAAATTATAGACTGAACTGTTTGGATTATCCCTCTTTAATTGCATGTGCATTAAGGCATATGGAATATGTTTTCATTTTCTTGGACTTCCAGGTGTTGAACTGTTCCAATTATATTTTGCAGAGCTGCCTCTCAAATTAATTTCTGATATCCACCAATCAGACATCAACATGGGCTTTTCCTGACCAGTATATATGGCCAGTCCAGTAAACAAGGAGTTCTCACAGTCTGAAAGAAAAGTGGCAACTGTGGAAGAGGTTACACCTATGACATCAGGAAGAGACACCTTGACAGTAGATCCGGGGAATAATATCTTAGGTACTTATTTGAAAGATATGGCAAATGGTCTTTTTAAAAGACAATCATGTCTCATGTAGCGTGTTTGTCCAGGAAACATTTTATGCCACTGTGTCTTGCCATTTGAGGCACGACACAGTATAGTAAAAGTAGATATAGTAAAATTAGTAAAATATAGTAAAATTTTCTTTTATCTGGAGAGTCTTGAATTTACCATGGCCACTTGCCACTGCTTTTCTTTAATCTTTGAATGAATAGAACATGAGTAAGTAACTGTTACTGGAAAGCTGAATGGTGTTTGAATGAATGTACACAAATTAACAAGGTCGAAACAAATAAGTGACCGATAACAACTGAATGATGAACAACTGGACAAAGGAAGAAACACAAGCACAATTTAGGATTGAGACTTATACATTATATTCCTTCATCTCATAATTGTGATGTCATTACTGTAAATATTGCCAAATAAAGAACTTATAGACAGTCAGTGATGCCATACCAATGATATTTTTTCTTTATGTTTTGCATGTTTTCTACATTAGACACTGGCTCAGTGTGTATTGATTTAGGAGATAAAGAGGATAGTTTCTTTGATGGAAGCAGCATCACTTGTCCCCACGATACTCAAGATGGTATAGATCACAAAAAAGGGGATGTTTTTCTTCCCGGACTGAAGGTTACTGCAACCATTACTGATGTGGAACGTGCACCAAGAGCCCATCCATTCAATCCTAACTTGTAAGAAATAAATTCTATCAAATTCAATACTTACCTTCACATTTAGTGTTGATGATTAAATTTCTTCTCAGTCATAGATACGGTAACTGGCTTTTGACTTTGACTTTTGACCCCACAAGCAACACAATGAAGGGCTTTTAAAACGTAATGCCAAGGCATTTTTAAGAATTTCTTGCTCTTTAAATATGAGGTCTAAGCTTTTCATTGTCAGAGGACCTGAGTCTATCACTGGCAAAATCACACTTATGCTAAATAATTAATAATTATCAAGGCTGTTGCATAAGGAAATTTTAAAGGAGCCCAAGCCTTTTTTTTAATTTAATGTTGTCAATCCTGGGTTTGGGGAGGTCGGGGAAGGCTGGGGGTGGCATGTTGAAGTGACTTGTGGAAATTCAGGGAAGGGGTGTGGAGATGGGCAGTTATGTTTTACAGGTTGCAGGTTGAAAAATCAACATTTAAGTGCGAGTGAGTCTACTTAGCACTTCAGTTATCCTGAATAGCACTCTGGTTAGCCTAAATTAGCTTAGATTGCTTGCTGTCAGCCTTTATACAGGACAGTTTATTTAAACTTCAACTCAAATAAACAAATATGTCGTTTCAACCTGCAACCTGCAAAATATACCTGCCGTGTGGGGGCAGCCCCTTTCTCTCTATTGAGATTTTCCATGAGACGCTAATATATATGGGTAATTTATTGACCAAGTGTGAGGTCAAGATGGCTGGATATTGGCCAAGTTCTTTTTTTGCGTGTTTGGACCAAGATGGAATCAAGGTCAGAGATGGAGATGAGGTCCGAGAGGGAGTCGAGGTCCATTTAAACACAAAAGAACAAGGCCACTGTCCAGCCATCTAGACCAAAAAAGCTTGGCCAATAAAGAATTTATTATATGGCTTAATTTAATTTTCCACGCGGGACACAGCAGGTATAGTCCTGAGTGGGCAAGATAACTCTATCTTGCCTGCTCGGGTAGCCCATCACAGTGCAGGATTTACTTCATCTTGCCTGCTCACAGAGCTTACCCATCCATGTCCCTTTTTGGCTTTTCCATTTTACTTTTGTATTATGTAACGGTTATTATTGCTTATTTCATACATACATACAAACTTTATTGCCTCATCCCCAAGGGGCTTTTCAGAGTCAAATGTACATTACACAGTTAAAACCTGGCTAAGTAAATGACAATGATAAAAATATAAAGGTTAAAAAACTAAATAAAGCAGTCATTTGTTTTTTCCAACGACTCTTTATTTTTTACGATTATTTTACAAATAGAGACGTTACTTACAATATTAACTTACTACTACATACAATACTAACACTACTTATAATTACTCCACTAATGCTTGTTACAATACTAGAATTACTTACAATACTTGTATCTCTTGCATCGAAATAAAAATGAAAAAAAAAAGAACGAAATAATAAAGAGTAGGAGTGGCACATCCCCTGAGACAAAGATAAGCAGTCATTAAGAAGCTTTTGCCTGAGCAAACGCTTGAAAGCCATCACGTATGGACTAAGTTTGAGCGCAGGCGGCAACTCATTTCCACTACTAGACCTAAAAAACAGATTGATTAAATGACTGCATTAAATTATTTATTGCTTTTCTTGATTAACAAAACTGGATATGAGAGAAGTTCAGTAGAATAATTTCAAGATTCACGGTTACCACACTGTCACTCATGGATGCAACAACAGTATTATTTTGTAAACAGATTATAACCCTGACCTCGCGTTTGTCTGCCCCACCTCACAGAGACGTATTTCATGACTCCTTTTTTTCTCAACTAATTTGTCTCTCAATGCACTTGATATTATCCAGATACACCATAAAACTAAGTCATGGCAGTTTTACCTGGCTGATCAGACGTCGTTATAAGCACTTCTTGAAACTTGATGCAGAGCTATTCTTTCACAAAGTTAATGTTCGTCGGCAGACAGTAAGAGGGGAGCATAGAGGAGAGCATCATGTTCGGCTGCCGAGTCGTCACCTGCCCAAGCGACCCGATATGTTTGCAACAACGATCAATATGGACAAGAGAATAAAGTCCCTGGAAAAATACCTGCAGGTGATTCTTGACAGCCCAAACTACCGTAATCACAAAGAGACGTTGAACTTTTTGGAAGTCAGCCATCTATCCTTTCATTTTGATTTGGGAGAAAAAGGAAGGTAAGGAGAGTTAAGCACTACTGGTCTCTGAATATTCTTTACTTTAAACAAAATTTAAGTCACAAGTTGATACTGTCCTTGTACTTTACATCAGGGCAAGAAAATATTAATTTCGTGAAATATTGTTATGTTTACCGGTATGAATAGATTATTTACCTTGCAAAATGAAGATCAAATTGCATTGTTGACTTTAACAATCTGCAAAGACCAGAATTAATTTTTTGTGTGTTCTTGTGATTTCAGGGAAGGAGTCCTAAGAAAGCGGGCAGGAGCTCACCGGTTTCCAGGAGGCTGCTGCAGTTGCTGTACGGGACTGTCTTAGGGAATTTGGGACAAGAGGTAATATTGCTTGGAAAGAAATAATGTTATAATGTTAACTTACATGTAGGTAGAATTACAGCTATAACAAAGATATTTTGTTTTGTCAGTGTGGGAATATTTTCACAAACTAAACCTTTCCGAGAAGAAAACCCATGACCTAGCAAATTACACAGTGCATGACTTCAAACCATACCTGACTGATCATCGAGTATAGGGGACCGGTGGTAATTGCTGATGATAATCAAGTTAAGGTTAACAAGAACAATGATATGGTTTATGCTATACATGTATAAACCTGTACAGCTTTTCATTGTTGTAATTTGAGGTCTACTAATTACTTTACAGGTGGCTGCTGGTGAAAGATAGTTTTATTGCTTATGTCAGGTAAAAAATGGCATAAAATCGATCCTCCCATTAAGTTAAATGAGTAGCTTTAGAGTTCAACCCCTATTAAATGCCCCACCCTCAGGGAAATGGATAGTGGCCAATTACAGGGGCTGGCCTCTTATTAAGAGAGGTAAAAAGCAAAAGAAAAGCTCTCATCAGGACTTTAATTCCTGGCCGCCTAGTATGGGAGGCCGTTTAATAGGGGTTTGACTGTAGTTAGATATTCACCAGGTCAAAGTAAGGTCTGTATCGAAATGACCAGAGGCAGCCCTCCCTTACTTCCTCCCTTACTTCAGTTTCAAGCAAGTAGGGTTGTAGATCGACCCATGTAAAAACTTAACCTAAATCAATACTAAAAAAACATATTGGATTTCCAGGCATTAAATAAATACCTCTTACTAGTTAACTGAGTTTGAGGTCGGTACTGTAAGTTACAGATGGTCAGTTTTTTCCCCTTCAATTTATGGCCCAAGTGCAAAGCACACAGGTTCAAAAATCAATTCCTTTTCTTGCAGAGTTCTGGGCTTAATTTAAATGGCTTACACGTGTGAAAGCAAAACGGGTTAATTCAAAATCTTTATAGGAGGTTACCACATTGTAATACACAGTTTAAAGTAAACATCAAAAGTTTTTAACTTTTACCTGCCACAGAGGTTGAGAACACTTGCAGTAAATCATGAAACAGTTTGGCAAATAAAAACAGCTTTATATTTTTTGTGGGATGTACTTGCAGTGACGGCCCACTAACTTGACCAATCACAGCACAATATTTTAGTAACTGAGAGATCTCAATAACAAGGGACTGATTTTAGCTGTCAACCTCCTCAGCTTCACTCTTGTAATGAAAGTAATGTCTAGTGTTTAAGTTTAGAGGCAATAGTTTAAAATTACTATTTTGTGAGAGGAATCTCTTTTGTTGTTGTAAATTAGCCCCAAGGATAAACAAGTCAGAGGAGTGGTGCTGATGGACAAAGAATTCACGTTCAAGTATGGAAGGAAACAAACGGGGGTGCGGCATGGCTTGCTGATTCATAACCAGGCAAGGTGAGATGCTTACTATAAATGCACAAGGACTTCAAGGAGGTGGCATATTCTCTTTCTCCTTTTAAATTCTTTTGAGATATATGACACTTTATTGAACTTAATAAGTAATTAAATGTCTTATTTTGTTGTAGACAACTGCTTTTAACATGCTGGACTGAACGAAAGGCAAGGTACAACCAAGAAACTCCTCATTTGTTTGCTGGGTTACTTTTTGTTGTTGTTTTTCCCGATTTTCAACCTATTCTTGATTGATGCCTCTCAAACTCATCAGGTTTAAACATAAGAAATTACAATTATTACTATTATAACTTATTATTATTATAATTATTGTTATTACTATTATTATTTTATTTTTTTTATCTCACATAATCAATAAAATTACAGTGCAGTTCAAGTGTAACACCGGTGCAAAAAGTGTAACACCGGTGCAAATTACACATTGTAATTCTGGATAATGATTGGCAGAAAGAAAATGAGAAATTTTGTAGGCCAATGATATTATGTAAAACAGTGACAAAAATTTTCTACGGAAACTCTGAAAAAAGTTTTCTCGAATGCGAAAAAAGTGGCTTCAAGAAACATCTTCCGGTAATTTTTCTGCGCGAATTTTTTCATGTTTGTATTAGTAATCAAAATGGTAAGCAGTCGACAACAGAATACAATCAACGATACTGGATTATTCCTAGAAATCCAAGTGGGTCCTTGACGAATTACGTCCGACTGAGTTTAGACGTCAACTGGAGATTTGTCAATCTAAACTATTCTTTCAAACACGTGTTTGGTCCTTCAAACCGTTCGCTGTTTGTGTACTCAGACGTCGGAGGCAGCAGTGTACTAGGAGAACAAGTGACAGATTTTATTCGCGAAGTTAATTACAAACGTGAAGGCAAAGGCACGTACTACTTTGAACCCACTCATTTGCAATATATACCGTTACGTAAAGAGTTACTGGACATAATACAGGTACAAGTCGCCAAGTCAACAAGTGATTTAACGACGTTCGGACAAGGCGTGACCACAGTAACATTTCATTTCAAGAAAATATGATCGGAAGCGGTTTAGTACGATCTCAGGATGGAACAGGATGTCTATGGGCTAGCAGGCACGATATGGAAAACTATTAAGTCGAAGGGTCCTACGATACTGAAAGATGTGATTACCGCGTGTCAAAGGTTTAAAAGAGGGCGCAGAAGACGGAAAAGTCAATTGTAAAGTAGGGCTCGCAGCGGCAAAACAAGGAGCGAAACGAACGTTAAAGAGGAAAGCGACTCAAGAACTGAATAAGGCCATAAAGAAAAGAGTTCGCAAAGATCTATTCGGATTTTAAAACAATGAACCCGATTTACTCCAGGCGCGTGAAACGATTAACTAACTACAGCAACATAATTTGGTTTTATCAACTGGGTTGATAATGTGAATTGGCCACCGTAACGAGATTCGGAAGCTGGCGTTTCGAGCGTTAGCCCTTCGTCACAGCGAATCAAGGAATTGTGGGTTGTGTGTGGTTTATATACAGAAATATGGAGCTACGCTATTGGTTGGTGACTGGCAACGTGAAAAACAACAGAATGACTAAGTTGAATGAAAAGCGTTCGTTGATACCGTGAGGATTAAGAGTGCCGATTTTGAAAACTAAATTTTTGTTCAAGAGTTTTGCGGTTTTCGTTTCTGTGCTTCCTTGATGTAGGGAGAAGCCGCAGACTGCCACATGTTGCTTAGAATGATTCGGCAGATTAGAGTGTCTAGCGACCGGTTTAGAAGCGTCTTTATCGTCTTTCTCTACGTCGCGAAGGTGTTCTCGGAATCGGTCGCCTAGTCGTCTACCTGTTTCGCCGATATATAACTTTTTGCATAGAGTGCAAGTTATACAGTAGATTGCAAGTTATACATTGGCTGAGGTACAGGTAAAATGATCTGTGATCTTAATGGATCGCTTGGGTCCCGACAATTTCTCAACGTTGTAAATGAAAGGACATGTTTTACATCGCGCGCGTGCGCATTTAAAAGTTCCAGGTTGTTCACTCGTTTTGAATGCACTGCTAACTAAAAAGTTACCTGTTTTTGTCGCGTTTGAATGAAATTAATGGCGGTTGCGGAAAGATTCTACCAGTATCGGAATCATTTTGAAGTAATTTAAAGTTTTTGAGAATGATGGATTTTACTACGTGATTGTGAGGGTGAAATGTGAGGGTGAATGGAATTCTATTATTATTCTCCTTCTGAGACGTTTGTAGTGCTGACTGCTCATTTCCTCTGCATGATTTAAAGGAAAAATCAGAATCCTCACTAGTCGAGTTTCCCTCTCTAATCGTTGCTGTATTTCAGAGAATTGCTGTGCAGTACATCTAACGAATTTTCTCGCTATTAATTACGCAATTTACGGTAGAAAAGTCTAATTTAGTCAAGTGATTCGCAATGCATGATGGACAAAAACTGTTTTTGCAGTACAAATTCAAACTTTGCACGAAATTTCACAACGGGAAAACAATATTGGAGACCTTAATTTGGGAACTAAATGCACTAACATAAAGCAGTTCGAAATAAATCTGTTCTTTAATACATCTTTCTTCGGATAGTATCTGATTTACTCGCTCGTTCGCTCGTTAGATTGTTTGCGAGTAGTTTGTAGACGGCGAGTAAGCCGATTCAATGGCAAAGTTGCGTAAACAAACCCACTTGTAAGTCAGTTCACGGCAGGAAGAAAAAGATAAAAATGTTATTGGTCGGCTTAGGGCCTGTTTACATGGAGATGGGGGACCCCAGGTAGGTGAGGTAACCCGCCTAGCCGTGGTTGAAAAAATGGCCCATGTTTACATGCAAAGTTACAATGCGACCCCGGCTGACAGGGTTACCCTACCTGGCAGACCGGGCAACCCGCCTAGGTGGGTTACCCCACCTATCATGTAAACATGAGAGATTATATGGAGAGGCGGGTTACCCCACCAAGGCGAGTTACCTCACCTACCTGGGGTCCCCAAACTCCATGTAAATAGGCCCTTAGGGTCGGTCCGTATCGGGAAAAACTGTGACCTCGGGCTTGAAAATGCTGCCGCAGGCCGAGGGCAGCATTTTCAAGACCTCCAAGACCTCGCTCACTGTTTTTCCCTATACGGACCTCCCAGCCGGCCAATAACATATATTTATTAGTGTGTGCGTTTTACGATGGGGATGCAAGGGAGAAAACGTGAGCATTGTCCAACATGGCGTGTGCGCTGACGTGGCAGGTAGGGGAAAAACTATTTACAGTTTACAAAAAGAACTTGACATGTTCCATCCTTCCCGCCGCTTGCTCTCCGGTATTCCCTGGGAACACGGGGTTGTATCATCCATTCTCGTCGTTGAAATAATTGCCGTAGATGGCACCACAGCAAGTCTGCCATACGCTACCCAGACCCCACTATTCTTTAATGGTTCCTTTGAGGGGGCGAACGAATTTTTTGTGTTTATTTTCGGTGAAATCCAAGATGGGTTTTCTGCAACAAGGTCTCTCTTGTTTAAGTTCGTAGCAAGTGGATGGCATTTTTTCCAACGAGAATTACAAAATTAATAACACCACTTTTTG
>OZ026595.1:49118596-49148596 GCA_964020085.1 Micromussa lordhowensis | reverse complement strand
CTCACATAATAGAGCAGCCAAACACATAAAAATATCTTGTCTTCCTCGAGAATCAGCACTAAACCGTTCATGACCTTGATGAATACTTCCACAAGCAATTAAAGACATATTGCGTTACTGTTGCTTGACATCCGGTCTGAGTTGTAATTTTATATCTTAATTTTGTTTATAATAAATCAGTGTGTTGCAATCACCTTGGTGTACTTGGATTTATCGATTTAGGCTCGAATCCTATCATCGTTATCGACTCTTTTCGGAAAATAACATATATTAAAAACTCACCTTATTTATCGTTTCCTTGATTTCTAGCAGAGCAGGTAGGCTGTACACAGCTGTTGCTTGAAATCGATCGATATTTCCAAGAGCATTCACTTTCACCCTAGTCTCCTTTGCAGCCGTTATTAGGCTCGTCACGCAACGCTCCTCCCCACTAACGGCGTTAGTGGGGAGGAGCGTTGCGTGACGAGCCTAATAACGGCTGCGAAGGAGACTACATTCACCCCGGATATAAAAAAATGCAATCGACTGCGCATGTCTTCGATCTTACATCCGACAAATTTTGGCTTTTTCTCACTATTGTAAAGAATAGGCTGCTGCCTCACTAGGGCTCATCACCAGCAATCATGAAATGGGAAATAGCACCATACATGTTTATGCGGTTCGAATTCGAGAGTCCGTGAGCTTTTGGAAACTTAAATAGATACCTTTCAATTGACCTTATCTGTAATAAATGTCAAGTATAAGTAAAATGAATATTAAAAGTATCAGTAGAATAAATTACAATACTAGTAGTAGTAGTAGTAGTAGTAGTAGTAGCAGTAGCAGTAGCAGTAGCAGTAGCAGTAGCAGTAGCAGTAGCAGTAGCAGTAGCAGTAGCAGTAGCAGTAGCAGTAGCAGTAGCAGTAGCAGTAGCAGCAGCAGCAGCAGCAGCAGCAGCAGTCGCAGTCGCAGTCGCAGTCGTAGTAGCAGTAGCAGTAGCAGTAGCAGCAGCAGCAGCAGCAGCAGCAGCAGCAGCAGCCGCCGCAGCCGCAGCAGCCGCAGCCGCAGCCGCAGCCGCAGCCGCAGCCGCAGTCGCAGTCGCAGTCGCAGTAGCAGTAGCAGTAGCAGTAGTAGTAGTAGTAGTAGTAGTAGTAGTGTAAGTAGCGGTTGTATTGTAAGTTATGTTAGTAATGGTGCATGTGATATTAGTATTGTAAGTACTGTAGGTAATGTTGGTACTAATAGTAGGGGAGGGACCACGGTTTCCCCTTTTTTGCGGAAGATTCTCATTAAAATGCGAAGGAAGCGGGCAGAGGAAGCGGAGGATTCTCATTAGCGTGCGGAGGAATCAATTAACTTGATCTAAAATTGCTGTGGAATACGTTAACTCGGGAGTGATGTCATAAGTTATTGTCTCGTATTCGTAAATAAATTGCTGTGGAATACATTAACTCGGGAGTGATGTCATAAGTTATTGTCTCGTATTCGTAAATAAATTGTTGTGGAATACATTAACTCGGGAGTGATGTCATAAGTTATTTTCTCGTATTCGTAAATAAATTGCTGTGGAATACATTAACTCGGGAGTGATGTCATAAGTTATTGTCTCGTATTCGTAAATAAATTGCTGTGGAAAACATTAACTCGGGAGTGATGTCATAAGTTATTGTCTTGTATTAGTAAATAAATTGCTGTGGAATACATTAACTCGGGAGTGATGTCATAAGTTATTGTCTCGTATTCGTAAATAAATTGCTGTGGAATACATTAACTCGGGAGTGATGTCATAAGTTATTGTCTCGTGTTGGTAAATAAATTGCTGTGGAATACATTACATGTTCTGGTCGTTACTGCTGTGGTTTCTCATTATTAACTGATTTATCCAGACTATCCATTTCTTCACAATGCCACAGTGAACTTGTCACGCACTGAATTCCTCTTTCAACCCTAGATTTGCTTACAAACTCCAACGGAAAAACTCATGGCACAGCTCTACCATTTTTTTTTTTTTTTTTTTCTTTGTTATTATTAGTTACAGCTCTATTAATAGTTACATAATTAGTCCCATACTTACAATACTTACAACACTAAACGTCTAAATAAAACAACACTGGTCAAGATGCAACACTGGTCAAGATGGAGGGGGAATTCACAGGGTTTTAGCTACAGCTATATCAGAGGATGTCTTTTCGTTAGTTGAAATTTTACTTTCGATATTTTGTTTTAGTTGATATTTTCCAATTTGTACATGAGAGATAACTTATTAATAAATTCGTGCATGTGAATGCCCTTACTATTGATTTTGTTTGAATAAATGTAATGGCGCATAGCTAGGGTAGTGTAGTTAAATTTATAGATTAGCTTTGTTTCTTTGGAGTTCGGGATAATACCGAACAAGAGTTCCTTCCTGGTCGGGGAGATCTGACAACAATTAGCTTCATTGAACCATTGTATAACTTTTTTTGTAAAGGACTCAGTAAACGGACAATCAATAAAAGTGTGCTCAATGGAGTCCTTATTCCCACAATAGAGGCATTCGTCATCAGTTGTGATACCGAATTTGAATAGTTCTTTCCTAGTTATTACGATTCTGTGAATTAGTTTAAACTGGAACTCTTTAAGCCTAGTTTCCTTACATATGTTCTTTAGTGACTTGAAAATACTGGTCCACGAGTCTTTATTTATAGAGAGGTTTTCACTCCAACGTGTGGGGCCAGTTTGATCATGGGTGTGAGTCTTGGAAACAAACAATTTATAGAAATCTCTTGACCTTGCCATGCAAAAATTAATTTGAACTGAATCGTTCAGAAGAAAAATATTGTCATTACTGGTAAAGAACGATTTATTAAGGGTGTCAGGTTGTTTAGCTATGGACAGGAGGTGCTTAGGAATGGCGCTAAGCACTTGATAGTATTGTAGGAAACTGGTTCTGCATGAATATTTAAGTGAGAATGCTTGAAAAGTTAACAGATTACCAGTTTCATCTAATAAGTCCTTTATAGAGATAATATCCTTCTTAAACCAGTCCCTCCAAAAAAATTGTTTCCCGCCAATAAGTATTTCTTTGTTGTTGAATAATATTAAATTTTGTTTTTGGTCATAATCATACAGATTTTTTAAATCAGTAAAATTATCAAGGATATTCTTATAAAAGACTGGTAAATCTTTGACGTGTTTTGTATCATAGTTGCACCTTAAGAGGAAGTTAAGGCCACCCACTCCCTTAAAGAAATGATTCGGAATGGTACACCAGTTACTGTTAACGGATTTTATCAATCTAGGGATCCATGCAAGTTTTAAGGCTTTGAACATAATATTTATATCAGTCATGCGGATTCCTCCTCTATCTGGGTCTTGATAAAGGCCAGATCTTTTTATTTTATCTTTTTTATTTCTCCAAAGAAATCTAAACAATTTTGTTTTTACTAAATCCGCCGTTCCTTGAGGAACTGTAAGATTGGACGCCGAATAAACTAATTGTGACAAACCCAAGATTTTTAGTATCATTACTCTTCCGAATACGGTCAAGTCTCTTGAGCTCCACATATCCAGTTTAGTTTGAAGTTTTCGTATCTTCTGGCCAACATTAAGGTCGTTGTTCCCTTTTTCATCATAAGAAAAATGGATCCCAAGAATTTTCACAGGGCAATGAAACCATGAAATATTTAGAGGTTTGTTTTTATTATTCATCCATTTCCCTAACCAAATCGCCTTTGTTTTCTTCACATTTAAATAGAGACCCGCTAGTTTCCCAAAGTCTTCCACTATTTTCAGTGTTTTTTCTAATGATCCTAAGTCAGCATTAAATAGGGTGGTATCATCTGCAAACTGAGAGAGCTTGATTTCATTTCCAAATATCTTAATGCCTTTTACGGTTGAGTCCTGACGGATTTTATTAGCAAGCAGTTCGGCTGAAAGAATAAAGAGGTAAGGAGAGAGAGGGCAACCCTGACGTACTCCTTTAGACGGTTTAAACCAGTTCGTTCTATTGCCGTTATTGACTACTGTACTCTCTATGTTTGAATAAAAAGTGCTGACCCAGCGTTTCATGTCCGTTCCAAAATTAAAATAGTCGAGCGTTTTCATTATAAAGGGCCATTCGAGAGAATCAAAGGCCTTCCGAAAGTCTAGTGATGTTAGTATGCCTGGGAGATTCTGTGATTTTGCTATTTCCATTACGTCGTTTATGAGACGGATATTTTCTCCTATATAGCGTCCTTTAACAAAGCCTGTTTGATCCGGGTGAATTAGATTTCCAAGTATTGGTTCGAGACGTTTTGCAATTGCTTTGGCAGCAATCTTAAAGTCGACATTAAGTAACGTAATCGGTCTCCAATTGCAGAGATCTAAGAGGGAACCGTCCTCTTTTGGGGTAAGTGTGATTATTCCCCTTCGTTGAGAGATGCTAAGTTCACCTTTCGCATGTGCTTCATTAAAACTTGCTAATAAATCATTCCCTAGTAGATAAAAGAAACATTTATAAAATTCTATTGTGAAGCCATCTTCTCCGGGGGCTTTATCATTCTGGAAGGTTTCTAGAGCTTTTCTGCATTCGTCGTATGTTAGTGGACCTTCAAGATTGTCTCGCTCTTCATCCCTGAGAGTTGGGATTTCTAGGTTACGGACAAACAAATCGCACGCTTCATCTGAAAAGTTTCCTTCTGATGTATATAGATTTTTATAAAAAGTTTCAATTTGATCTAAAATCACATTTTCATTATTCGTAGTTGATTCATCTTGCAACCTGAGTTCACTGATGGTCTTTTTGTTGTAGTTTCGTTTTTCTAGGTTGAAGAAATACTTTGTTGGCCTCTCTCCGTTTTCTACCCAACGACATTTAGCTCTAAACATAGCCTGTTTACCCTTTTCCTCATAGATCAATTTAAGCTCAGATTTAAGATTTTCATATTCTTGTAGCGTTTCATCGATATCGTGGGAGGAAAAATTGTTACAGATGGTGTTATCTAGCAGGTCAAGTTTAAACAAAATGTCCTGTTCACGATCTCTAATCTGTTTGCATTTACTTTTGGAATATGAAATCGTCGTCGATCTTATTTCCATTTTGATCATCTCCCAAAAGAGTCTCTTATCGGTTAGATGGCAATAGTAGTTACGTGCTTGCAAGTACGTGTCACGAACCCTGCTAACATACAGCTCATCGTTTAGGAGGGTGTTGTTGAATTTCCAAAATCCTGGGCCTCTGGGGCATTGGTTTGGTAATGATAATGAAATGGATATCGCGTCATGGTCAGGAGCGATTGCTGGATAAATCCTCGTGCTTTTAACACTTAGTGTGAGGGTTTTTGCAACTAGAAAGAAGTCGATCCTAGATTTTACTTTTAAAGATTTTGACTCGTATGTAAACTTACGTAATCTGGGATGTCGAACTCTTTGAATATCTACTAAATCAAACATTTCCATGGTCGTGGAGACAAGATTACTGTAAACCGTCGGCCTCCAAGGTGCACCCCCTATTTTGTCTTTTTTAGACAATGTGCAGTTCCAGTCACCGCCAACAATTAATGAAGTAAGTTCTGTTTTGTCAATAATGCAGTTGTTAAGCTCTTGCATGAATTGCAGTTGATTAGCCAGGTTATTTGGTGCGTAGATATTACAAAGTGTGAGGTTATGGCCACTCAAAGAAATCGTAATTAACACTATTCTGCCTGAATTGTCGGAATAAGAATAATTGACTTGGATTTGCGCCGTGGGATTAATTAAAATGCACACACCCTTGCTATGCTTTGTGCCATGCGAGAAAAACACCTCGCTACCCCATTCTTTTTTCCAGACTTTTTCATCATTTGGCTCAGAATATGTTTCTTGTAAAAAATATATGCAAGCTTTTTGGTCTTTCAGAAACGAAAAGACAGACCTCCTTTTGATCTGATCTCTAATTCCCCTAACGTTAAGAGAAAAAACATCGAGCTTACTAAGAGAATTGTGCAATTGCATACCAGTGGCAAATGAAAGGAATAGCAAAAAAAAAAAAACAATAAATGATTAATACGCACACGTACACGAATAAACAAAAGTTGGCCAAAGATAAAGAAAAAAATATAGACCGACAGCAGAAATAAACAAACTACAAGTACAACTCTTAAAAAGATACTTTTAGAGTTTTCTCCTTTCGAAAGTATCTGCACCGTCCTCTCCCCCAGTAAGGGATAAAAATAACTTAGTACTTAATTTTCTTGGCGACTTATTCAAGTTAGAGATGGTCTAGATCTTCGGGTTCACTAATCTTGATGGGCCTACCGGCTGGTGAGGTTTTAACAAAGATAGTTCCGTCAAGTGACCAAACACTGAGTAACTCACCATCTCTGCGTTTCTCATTTGCCTTCTTCATGATTCTCCTGCGGTACGAGGTTAGATTTTCATTGATATAGATCCTGTTAGCCTCAGTTGTTGTAGCGTAAGAAGAGCCAGGGAAAAGATCAGTCATCCTGACGCTTTTCAGTTTAGTTCGCACCCGATACAGATTTGATTTCACTTTATGGCTGATAAATTTTGCGATGATAGCCTTGTTGCCCTTGTTGTTCAGTTTATGACAGATTTCGATATCTTGAGGGCCCACTGGGATCTCCAACGCCTCTGAAATTTTCAGTACAACCTCCTCTGGCGAGGAGTAAGCGCTCTCGGGGATTCCATGAAATTCGAGCGAATTCTTTCTAGTGTATTGTTCCAGTTGATCCTGCAGTTCGTACAATTCTGCTATTTCCCCTTCCTGCTCGGCTAATTGATTTCTAACGGCGGCCAGTTGTTTTTCAGCGTTCGCACACTGTTTTGTAGTTAGGTCTAAACTCTCCTTGATGGCAGATAATTCAGCTTTCTGTTTATATACGGTACTCTTAAGCTCCATTACCTCACCACTGATTCTCTTGTTCTCAAGCAAAATGTTGTTGACAGTAATTTGTATGTCCACTAGCATTTCTCTGATGTCACCGAGACTAGGCTCTTGAGACATTTCCAGGGGTGTTTCTGTTGATGAGTCTTCTTTCTCATTAGCTTCGATCTCCGCCATGTTTGCTCGCTTTGGCGTTGCAAGTTCTTCTTCGGTCGACCCACGGTCTCCTCTTTTATGTTTTCGGCCTTTGTTTACCATTAGTTTGTATAAGGCAACACTACTTGAGGCTCATACGCCAAGATGTTGAACTATTGGAGAAGAAACTCCCAAAACTTGGGGACGTGGACTCCTGCTTCAAAAGTCGTGCCACCGCACGCAAACGCCGCGCATATAGAAATATAGAAGTTCGGAGCGCTCAACACGCGACAATAATAGTAATAATAGTGATAATACACAGAGATTTGAAATGAATACTCCAAAATTACAACTGATCAGAAATGTCGTTTATCACGGAATCAATCGTCTTTATCGTATTGAGAGTACTTGTAAGGCAAAGGTCCTGTGTAAACGTCGAGATCGTCTACAGGCTCTCTTCAGTTCAGAGTCCAAGTAAATTACAAATTTGACAGACTCGGAGCGCTTACGCTGAACTGGTGACAGCGATTCCACTGTGGGAGAGGGTGTCAAAATTGAAGGAGGGAGGGAGGGAGGTGGGATAGAGGAAGAGGTTGCCATGGTAGATAAGGCTTGTGGGGCTGTCAATTGGGTTGGTGCTTGAACTGGAGTCGCTGGTATGATTTCCGGTGGTTCTTGAACGGGGTTTGGCGTTGTTAATAGGCTGTTGGTAGAAATTTGGTTTGACTCTTGGGGCTGGGTGGGTATTGTTGCTTCAGGTATTAAAGATTTGAGCTGGTTTTTATAGTTTAAAAACTTCTTTTGCAACTGCATGTACTGCTTCGCTTTTTGGTCCTCTCCAAGGTTTGTACGATATAGGAGATTATCCATATTATTTTGAATGCGTTGCATCTCCGAAATTGGCGGGGGCACCATCAGAGTTTGTTGTTTGAGGTACCGGAGCAGTTCTTGGGAAATTCTATTCTCTTCGAATCCTTTGTCGAATCTTTCTTCGCCGGGTAAAACATTTGTTCGCAGTCTACATCTATCTGGTGTCGTTGGTCTGAAATCTGTGGTCTTCGCACCACCTCTTCGTACTCTTTGATAAACCAAACAGTTTGTAGCCTGCGAAAACAGCCGTCCTTCTTCGCTCCGGACCCGAGTGGCGTTTCGAGAGAAGGACGGCTGTTTTCGCAGGCGAAGCAGTTTCACTTGGATACATTTGTTCGGCTAGAGTCAAACTTTGCAGTTTATCCCGAGGATTCTTGAAAAGGACCAAGTAATGACTGTTTCAGCTGATGCTTCGGTGTCCTTTGCCTTGATGGAGCAGATTTTGCTCATGTCAACTTACTAACAAATCGATACTTTTTTTCCACAATCTTATTTTAATCATCTGACAATAAAATTTGCGATCAAATATTATAAAACATAGCACGACGTTTCGTTAGCTTAACTGAGCCACAAAACTAGCTATAGCCCCTGATCATTTTCTGAACTCCCCTTCGTTTTCACTTCGAACCTTTCAGTTGATCATTCATAGCGAACGTAGAGGCTGAGGACCCGTAGACTTTATTTACATACTGTACGAATGTTTTATCTTTCAGATAAATGTTTATTTGAAAAAAAAAAAAACGCAATGAAAGAGCTATATTTACTACCAAAAGACATCCCTTGGAGAACGAAGGCAACTTGCTGCGAGACCACATTAACATTATTTTTTGCGTTGTTTCTCTGTTGTATTTTTTATTGCTAGTAGTAGATTTTTCACCGATACATCTATGCAGCCATTACTTGTCGACGTTATTTCATTACTGAAGCCAAAATGTTTTTGTACTTTCAACCCTCACCTTTGCCAACTGTTCACCTCAAGGTCAATAAATAGTGCAAATACCTACTTCGCCTTCGAAAAGGTTGTTAATTATTATAAGTGGTAGTGAAAGCATGGTCTGCGCATGCAATCGTTCTTTCTTCTATGAATTGCTTGTTGTGCTCTAGAACGAGCCTTATCCCGCTTGGTCCTGGGATACCAGAGGGCTGTGAATACCAGGGACCTTCAGATCTGAGGACTAGTACACACTGTTCGACGAGTTAGAGTTCAAGTGCCGTGGCATTCACCTGCTTTAGAAGTGACAGTTTTTGAACCAAATTTTCATTATCGTTTATCTTCTTGAATTCTTTGGATGTCTTGTATCGGCAGCTGTGTCACTGAGACTGTTTCAGTAACACATTTTCAGTAATTGGCATTACACTGTGCGCGTCCAAAAACCGTGAACACTTTGATTTGATTCTCAGGAAAATAAAGTGAAGACGAATTTCTAAAAAAAAGAGACAGACAATAGCAAAATAAGCTCCCCCCCCCCCCCCCGAGTCCTTTTCAGTGAGTCAATGAAGTGAATGGCACAAAAGCACGTGGATGTTCTAGTTGTAATGAGAGTCCCCGTGGAAGGAACGTCCTTTGATTCATATTAAAACCCCTCGACAGGTGCCCGGATCGGAAGTTGTCTAGCAACCAATAACGCAATCAACTATTTAATGAAAATACAGTTAAGTTCTCTAAGTTTTTTTTATCTTGTTCCCTGCGTTTTAATTTTACGTCCTTTCGTATTTCGTTCTTATTTGTCTTACTTTTTTTCAGCACGTCATCACATTGTTTCGTAGTATTAAGACAAGGCAGATAGATCAAGTTTCAGTTAGAAAATTACATAAAAACTAGGAAGGAAAAAAAAAATTATTGGAAGGATAACAAGTTTCATTAAAATAGGAGTTACTGAGTGGGACAGATGTGTAAGTGAGTATTTTATTTTCTACAAGTGAATATCTGAAAGACCATATATTTGAACTGCGGAGAAAGATATGAAGCCATGACTGATCATCGCAGTTATACACAAAACTTAAGCAGTTGTGAAATTAAGGCCTGAAAATATAATCAGGTTTGAACGGTATTCAAATCCATGACCTCCGGTATAGTGCTCTACCAACTGAGCTATCAAGCCAACTGGGAGCTGGTTTCGCAATGTACCCGTAGATGGTAAAGATACACGTGAAATATGAAAGACCATATATTTAAACTGCGGAGAAAGATATGAGGACATGATTGATCCGATCGCAGTTACAGCTTAAAGCAGTTGTGAAATTTAAGCCTGAAAAAAATTTAGGCTTGAATGGGATTCGAACCCATGACCTCTGCGATACCGGTGCAGTGGTCTGCCAACTGAGCTATCAAGCCAACTGGGAACTGGTCATGTTGTGAGTTTGTAATATACCCGAAGATGGTCAAGATACAAGTGAATATATATGAAAGACACCTGCAGTTGAAATATATGGTCTTTCATATATTCACTTGTATCTTCGCCATCTACGGGTATATTAGGTTCTAGCGTAGAACCCTCAGTAATTCATTTTTTTATAATAAGATTATTTACGTTAAGGGTTCCGCTCCTCCTATTGCAAAAGATTGTATTTTTTGTGTACGTTTTTAGTCGATAAGCTATCAAGTTTATGCCAGGGTTATATTTATATTGTTAGACCGTAATTGTTACCTTTGATTCGTTTTACTGACTAGTTGTTTACTTTCGCTACATAATCATTTGTTTTAGTAAACGAGAATCATCGATTGTGGGAATTAAAAAATAGAAAGTTTCATCTTCTTCTGGTGCTACGTCGGTGGGAAGTATAACAAGATAATTTGGTTTTATCAACTGGGTTGATAATGTGAATTGGCCACCGTGAAGAGATTCGAAAGCTGACGTTTCGAGCGTTAGCCCTTCGTCATTCGCTCCGACGAAGGGCTAACGCTCCAAACGTCAGCTTCCGAATCTCTTTACGGTGGCGTATTTCGTATTTCGTTCTTATTTGTCTTACTTTTCTTCAGCACGTCATCACATTGTTTCGTAGTATTAAGACAAGGCAGATAGATCAAGTTTCAGTTAGAAAATTACATAAATACTAGAAAGGAAAAAAAAACATTTATTGGAAGGATAACAAGTTTCATTAAAATAGGAGTTACTGAGTGGGACAGATGTGTAAGTGAGTATTTTATTTTCTACAAGTGAATATCTGAAAGACCATATATTTGAACTGCGGAGAAAGATATGAAGCCATGACTGATCATCGCAGTTATACACAAAACTTAAGCAGTTGTGAAATTAAGGCCTGAAAATATAATCAGGTTTGAACGGTATTCAAATCCATGACCTCCGGTATAGTGCTCTACCAACTGAGCTATCAAGCCAACTGGGAGCTGGTTTCGTAATGTACCCGTAGATGGTAAAGATACACGTGAAATATGAAAGACCATATATTTAAACTGCGGAGAAAGATATGAGGACATGCTTGATCCGATCGCAGTTACAGCTTAAAGCAGTTGTGAAATTTAAGCCTGAAAAAAATTTAGGCTTGAATGGGATTCGAACCCATGACCTCTGCGATACCGGTGCAGTGGTCTGCCAACTGAGCTATCAAGCCAACTGGGAACTGGTCATGTTGTGAGTTTGTAATATACCCGAAGATGGTCAAGATACAAGTGAATATATATGAAAGACACCTGCAGTTGAAATATATGGTCTTTCATATATTCACTTGTATCTTCGCCATCTACGGGTATATTAGGTTCTAGCGTAGAACCCTCAGTAATTCATTTTTTTATAATAAGATTATTTACGTTAAGGGTTCCGCTCCTCCTATTGCAAAAGATTGTATTTTTTGTGTACGTTTTTAGTCGATAAGCTATCAAGTTTATGCCAGGGTTATATTTATATTGTTAGACCGTAATTGTTACCTTTGATTCGTTTTACTGACTAGTTGTTTACTTTCGCTACATAATCATTTGTTTTAGTAAACGAGAATCATCGATTGTGGGAATTAAAAAATAGAAAGTTTCATCTTCTTCTGGTGCTACGTCGGTGGGAAGTATAACAAGATAATTTGGTTTTATCAACTGGGTTGATAATGTGAATTGGCCACCGTGAAGAGATTCGAAAGCTGACGTTTCGAGCGTTAGCCCTTCGTCATTCGCTCCGACGAAGGGCTAACGCTCCAAACGTCAGCTTCCGAATCTCTTTACGGTGGCGTATTTCGTATTTCGTTCTTATTTGTCTTACTTTTCTTCAGCACGTCATCACATTGTTTCGTAGTATTAAGACAAGGCAGATAGATCAAGTTTCAGTTAGAAAATTACATAAATACTAGAAAGGAAAAAAAAAACATTTATTGGAAGGATAACAAGTTTCATTAAAATAGGAGTTACTGAGTGGGACAGATGTGTAAGTGAGTATTTTATTTTCTACAAGTGAATATCTGAAAGACCATATATTTGAACTGCGGAGAAAGATATGAAGCCATGACTGATCATCGCAGTTATACACAAAACTTAAGCAGTTGTGAAATTAAGGCCTGAAAATATAATCAGGTTTGAACGGTATTCAAATCCATGACCTCCGGTATAGTGCTCTACCAACTGAGCTATCAAGCCAACTGGGAGCTGGTTTCGTAATGTACCCGTAGATGGTAAAGATACACGTGAAATATGAAAGACCATATATTTAAACTGCGGAGAAAGATATGAGGACATGATTAATCCGATCGCAGTTACAGCTTAAAGCAGTTGTGAAATTTAAGCCTGAAAAAAATTTAGGCTTGAACGGGATTCGAACCCATGACCTCTGCGATACCGGTGCAGTGGTCTGCCAACTGAGCTATCAAGCCAACTGGGAACTGGTCATGTTGTGAGTTTGTAATATACCCGAAGATGGTCAAGATACAAGTGAATATATATGAAAGACACCTGCAGTTGAAATATATGGTCTTTCATATATCACTTGTATCTTCGCCATCTACGGGTATATTAGGTTCTAGCGTAGAACCCTCAGTAATTCATTTTTTTATGATAAGATTATTTACGTTAAGGGTTCCGCTCCTCCTATTGCAAAAGATTGTATTTTTTGTGTACGTTTTTAGTCGATAAGCTATCAAGTTTATGCCAGGGTTATATTTATATTGTTAGACCGTAATTGTTACCTTTGATTCGTTTTACTGACTAGTTGTTTACTTTCGCTACATAATCATTTGTTTTAGTAAACGAGAATCATCGATTGTGGGAATTAAAAAATAGAAAGTTTCATCTTCTTCTGGTGCTACGTCGGTGGGAAGTATAACAAGATAATTTGGTTTTATCAACTGGGTTGATAATGTGAATTGGCCACCGTGAAGAGATTCGAAAGCTGACGTTTCGAGCGTTAGCCCTTCGTCATTCGCTCCGACGAAGGGCTAACGCTCCAAACGTCAGCTTCCGAATCTCTTTACGGTGGCCAATTCACATTATCAACCCAGTTGATAAAACCAAATTATCTACGAATATCATTGCTGTGTTCTCTGTTAATACTTCAACCCTCCGCGACGTGCTCTGCTCGTTTCTGATAATCACGTCGCAGTAATCACAAAACCAATCTCCTTTGTTCCGAAAAGCTTGAAATTGTCCAAAACCGGTTAACACAGAGTAAAGGGTGGTGGAGTTAATCTATTGGACAAAACATAACATAGTAAACGACAATTATTTTGACATAATGATAGATGCAAATGTAGCCATAACACTACTGGAAAAATGAACAGAAAAATGTTTGTACATCTGTTGTTGTTTTTCGAGAAGGCTGGAGAACAAAGCTTGGAAACTTGGTAAAATATATGTTGATCGGCAAATTATCGGCCTTTGACTAACGGTTATTTTCCAATACAAACAGGATAAATGTTTGCTGGTGGCTTAGAGTAAAATGATGTCATGTTTGAAAAATAGCTGCACAAAATGATTCTTTAAGGTATCGGTATATTCAAAAGTTGACAATTTTTGGCCTTTTCATATTGATCTTTCCTTTAAAAAACGTTCAACAAAGTTTTAAACGAAACACGTTGCTTTCCTAATTAATTATCTCGAATTGATATCTGTCAACAGGTTGTCACCAGAAGTAAACTAGGTATATGGTAAGAACATAGTCACTGCTCTGGCACTGAATAGAGAGCAAGAAGGTGATTTCATTTCAAATGATGTCATTAAAAATGACATAACATTGATGTCTCCAAGATGAAATCACAAGAATTCAAAAATCTTTTCACTTCGAAATCAAGGTTGCTCGCAAAATTATTTCAGTTATTTCCCCGTCACGTGATTACGTTGTGACGTTCTTTTCAGTATCTACGATAAGTAGTTTACATGAGTAGTCTTATATGAAGTAAATCGCAAACTGAGAAACTTATTTATACCTAGCCAGAGACAAAACAGATGAACACGTAAAATCCAACCAATATTAAAATTTAGAATACTAAGGAAATACCTTGTTAGCTTCAATAAACGTCTTCCCAATAAATGATTTAACTTGTGTTTAGTCTTAAGCCCTGCAGGGGGTTGCTTCGCATGGTGAAGGCCTCTCGCTTCACTGAAGCACCCAGTTCAAAGTTTAAAGTTCCTAGAACACTGAAATAAAACCGCAATAAATAAATTGTCCTTCTGATTTAGAGTAAAAAACAGTCATCGTGACGATTGTTACAAGATATTTTCGAAATTTACATAGATCTTTGGAGGAGCTTTGAACCTTTTTTATGAATTAATCGGAAAGATATTTAGAGGATATGACATTGAGTGATATTTGAAGGTAGACCTTTTCATGGGACTAACTAAACCCTAACCCTAACCCCAAGTATTTGTTTTTTTTTTAATAGAGCAACTCATCACGTTTCTTTCGCTCGGGTGATTCATTTACTTTACTATTCCAAGGCGAAGGAAACATAAGGCACAACTCGTAGACTATGAAAATATGGAACGTGGTGCAAAATTTAAGAACGTTTTATTTTTCTTACATGCTTCAATTACAGCAATAAAAACATCAATTATCTTTTTACCTCTTCAAAATAACATGGTCTTAAAGAATTTAACATACCGGAACACGTGGTAAATATTCTATTGGTCAAAAAATAATCAATTATTCACTGACCAACGATTTGTCTCGATATCTCGTGAATGAAGCCATCATTTCTTTGAGGGGTCCAAGGTGAAAGGTAGGAAATGTGAAACACTAGTTGGCAAAGAAACATTTGATGATATTTATCTGTTTTATATTTAAAGACTGATTGAGTCACTGAATTAAGCCGACAATTTTAAAAGATGAATGTATGTCGCAGGACACTTGATTAGAAAACTTGTGTTCAGTAAAATTGTTACAATAAGGTACAATATACATCTACACAGAAATTTTAATATTACTTATTTTCTGTTTTCATAAGCAGTAATAGAGTGAAAGACAGTAAGCATTCCTCCACTCATATATATCTAGAAAAAACTTTTTGAAATTGGCGCGATATAAATACCTTGCCTATATCGATGAAAAAAATTATCAGCCTATTTCGCGACCATTTCTTAGAAACGTTTCTCAAATGCATTAATAATTCATCAAGTTTAAACAAAGAAAATCACAACCGTGAAGGAGGTTTGGATATCCGATCTTAATTAGCATAGATTTTGACGATTTTTCTTCTCCGTTTTCTCCTTGGTTTTAGTTTCGATTGAGAAGATACATCAAACACTCGAGACAGTGTTTCATCGGCTATCCAAACACCTCCAATTTCGTCAAAAATACTCCGCTGTGCGTCGTATTTTCAACTCTCTTCTCGGTGGTTGGATATCCCAATGAAACGCTGTCTCTCGTGTTTTATATATTACGTACAATGTGGACAAACTATAATGAACTATATTGGTAGGAGCCGTGTGTGACGTAAGCCCCGAAAATTCCCTTGACGATAGAAATGGAAAAACTAAGGGCCTGTTTACATGGAGGTGGGGGACCCCAGGTAGGTGAGGTAACCCGCCTAGCCGTGGTCGAAAAATGGCCAGCGTTTACATGCAAACTTACAACCCCGGGGTCCCGGGGTGACTTTACTTGACGTTGTTGCGTAGTCGCTAGGCATGTAAACATTGAAAATGGCGGACGAACGACGCATTTTGGCGGTCAGTGTTATTTTATCTTTATTTTCTGCTCTCGCTGCAGCTTTTCAATGCTGTGGCGTTTTACTGTCACTTTTGATGATACAAAGCCTCTGCCAGAGGCAGTTAACGGCCATATATTGTTCTGGTTCAAATTTTTACGCGCTTTGGCGCGCTTGCAAATGTAACATAAACTCGACCCCGGCTAGGCGGGTTACCCTACCTTGAGCCGTTTACATGGCAAAATGCGACCCCGGGTAGGCGGGTTACCCTACCTGGCAGACCGGGCAACCCGCCTAGGCGGATTACCCCACCTATCATGTAAACACAATCAAATAAAAATGAGAGATTATATGGAGAGGCGGGTTACCCCACCTAGGCGGGTTACCTCACCTACCTGGGGTCCCCCACCTCCATGTAAACAGGCCCTAAAACGACAACGTGAAATGACCAAGTTCTGGGTATTTTGGAGAACGTGAGCGACGGCGGCTTCCTTTAAGTATTTTCTTTTGGAATTGTACGCTGGCATTGCATATTAAGCTTGAGCAAGTTCTGAGACCGATAGACGTACTGAACAGATCTAGGCATGTGCGAAATTCGACGGTAAAATATAAATTCATTTTTTTCTAGGCGTCGTCCTTGGCGTCGCCGTCGTCGTTGCTTTAGGTCCCTAATGACTGAATACACGTACCCCTTCCCACAACCCCGCAACACACCACTAATGTTTATTTTAAAGTATATAAAAAAACACTCGATATTCGACACTAAATAAACTAATTCTAAATATTCTATATCAATGTTATGCTTGGAAATTATTACAACTAATTACTTAGCTATTACGATTCCTAACTTTAACTTCAGTAATTTTAAACCTATACAATAACAACAAACGAATACGAACTAACTAATTATTTACAAGTTATATTCAGCAGTTCACTGTACTATAGTTCAGTTTCACAATCCCTGTCTTTTCTTAACCAACACCACACCACAAAACCCCAACCGAGACCACAAACCTCCTCTTCTTCCTCTTTGGTTCAAACCTCGCCCTGCGTCTTCACGTCCTTTTCTTTTTACTACAGCGGCGTTTTCCTCTCAGCACAAGGTCTTTCGACGCTTTCAATCGCAAAACAGCACGTATTACTTCTCAGTCCTATCGCCACCACTGACAAATGTGTTTCGTCAAGTTACTTCTTGGCTGGCGCCCACCAATGGCTTTTGGCAGTGAATACTACTTTCTCTCTTTGGCCACAGGCCCTTCTCCTCGTCCTTCTTTTTCTTTCACCTTCTTTTTCTTTTACCAACAAAACTACTGCACACAACAACCACTTACATTTTCACATTTATGGTAATTTTTCCCTACAATTAACACTTAAAACAAACGCTATAAAGAAAGTTACTTGAAAGAATTCTAGTTACACGCTTAATTGTAGAAATTTACATCACGATACACTAAGAATGTTTGAATATTAATTATTTTAATGTTACTAGAGTTACGTAATAAAGTTACGTAATAACCAACGCCAAAATCCAAACAACACACTGAAACAAAAACCTTAACTAAACACAAACAACTGTATGATAAAAAAAAAATAATAATTTCGTGACACCGCGTTGAAGATAAGAATACATGCAGGCAGAAACAGAGCCCCAGTTTAGTCATTCCACTTGGCCTTTT
Organism: Micromussa lordhowensis; assembly: GCA_964020085.1. Taxonomy (NCBI): domain Eukaryota; kingdom Metazoa; phylum Cnidaria; class Anthozoa; order Scleractinia; family Lobophylliidae; genus Micromussa; species Micromussa lordhowensis. The sequence continues at coordinate 49,131,013 of OZ026595.1, read as the reverse complement.
CTCATAATGTCTAACGAACTTCGTTAAATTTGCAGTTCACGCTGAATCTTCAAGTTCGAAGAGGACTATTGACGTACAAGAACCCAGTTGTGCGGCCTAGCCAACGGTGAGTTTCCCATAGCACAGTATTAGAGCATCTGACTGCCCAGAAGGTCATGGGTTCAAACCTAGCTGGTGACTCGGACGTTGAAGAAATCTGACTAAAGACAACTTCAACTTGAGGCAGATTTGTCATTTTTTGTCATAATGTATAACGTACGTGCGATCAAGTTTGCTCCTTGAGCGTTTTCCCTCCCTTCTCCTCAGTCGTTGCATGAAGCTCCCTAACTTTTAAAGCAAGTGATACCTCAAAAAAATTGAGAATCTCATATAGGAATTGTTAATTAAAAACAGCAATTAAAATCTTGAGAACAGAATTTAGTTCGAAGATAGTTTAACACTTTTTTGTGGTAACTGGCTTTAGCCAGTCACCACTATGTCACGTCACAACCATATGTCATCGGTCGTGTAAGTTAGTAAGAACGTCCCTTTTTAGAAGCGTTTGGAGAAATCTCACAAAGTGAAAATGAAACCGAAAACGCTTCGAGATTTACTCTAGTTCCGTTCGAGATTTTACTATACAATTAGTATATTGTGTCAGAATTCTTCACAATTGTTATCCGTGACACACTCAGCTACCGCCTCGTATCCGCCTGTTCGTTTTTACCACACTTTGACGTCATGTGTGATCTATTACTGAACAGACGCACGGCAACATGGAATAAATAGCCAACAAGACGTGTAGGGCAGAGTGAAATAATAAATGATTAAAAGTGCTCCCAAAATACGAAACACTAAAACAAAAACGCCCCCAAAAAATCATCATATTTGTGTGGAAAACCCAAATACCGAATAGTCGCGAATAGTCCCGAGTCCCGAAAAGTGACGAACAGTTGCGAATAGTGCGAATAGTTAAAGTGCCACTATGATGAAATTATCGATATCCATTTTTTTACATTTTCCGACACAATAGGTCTTTCCTAGCAATTTTGCCAAATTTCAATCTGTAAAGAACATTAGAACTCGCAGTTTTTGGACCTTTATTTCCGAGAATTTACGGCCGCCATTAATTTTACTTGTTCCAAGTCTTGCTTCAGAATTTGAGAAAATGATGTCATATTCTCAAAAATACCGAACGGGTTTAAATTATAATAAACAATTATTGGATGAGGTTGAGCATGATATCATGAATTATCAAAACCGAGGTCTGTGTTATCTGCCGAAGCCGAAGGCTGAGGCAGATAACACAGACATGAGGTTTTGATAATTCATGGTATCATGCTTAATACCGAGTTCAATAATTGTTTTATTATACATTTTTTACATAATTCATACTCAGAAACAGAAGCGAAGCGTTCAGCCATTTTGTTTCTGAGGAGAACACTCCGAGGGGCTTAGTAACCAGGCAGACGTTGAACTTGACATGATAAATGCAATATCTGCAGCAGATATTGCATTTATCATGTCAAGTTCACAAGCTATTGTGAATTGATTGAATGCTCTCGACCAATCAGATTTTTCATAGTGAGTATGATGTATAATAATAAACAATTATTATACATCAACTATCACGCGATAGAAATCTTGAGCTCATAATCTAATTGTTAAATAGTTGATGAGGCCGAAGGCCGCATCGACTATCACCTCATAGAAATCGAGAGCGAATAATCTAATTGTTTTAGTAGAATTCTTACTAAACTTTACTTCAAATAACGGTTTCCAATTATTTCTCAACGTATTATTAAACTTTGCGCCTTTTAAAAAGATCTCTCGGATTAGAATTGTCATTTAAAATTGAAGTTGTGTGCGCGTGCATCAGTTTTTTCAATAATTCCAACTTTTTTTAAAGTCAAGAAACCGTACAATGTAAATGTCCTTCGTTTAGTCTTCTCAGGAATTTAATTATCCATTTGCACTTTTCCTCCAAAACTTGAGAAAAACGAAAAAGATGTCGCCATTTCGTAGACGACCTCCAGCCACTACACACTAATGGCTGATAGTGTGCAATGGCTCAGCGAATCAGATTACAGCATTTGCATTAGTATACTAGTAGAATTCTACTAATGACGACTGTTCGTCACTATTCGCTACTGTTCGCCATAATTCACACTATTCGAGACCATTCGTACTATTCGCGGCTATTCACTCATCGGGTTTTCCAGACACCCTATTTGTAGAACATGGTGCAGGTGCTCAAATACAGTACGCTGATGGCTAAGCCAATGAAAAATCTTATTTACATTATCCAATAATCTAGTCTTTAACGAAATACGCTATCCACTATCCCAATAGTTTACGTTTTTGATTGCAGGTAGTACAGGTGTAATGGCTGCCAAAGAGAGCCTGAGTTTGTTTATTGTTTTGGCTTTGGTCATAAACAGATCACTCGTGGAATGCAAAATTCTCAGCAGCGAGATGCCAGTCGAAGATACTGAAGCAACAGTGAGAGAGAAGAGATTCGCTGTCGATCCCCTTAGCGTAATTGGCTTGGTTGTGAGCGTGGCCTCGGCAATTCAAGGCACCGTATGTACGTTCACAGATGTCTGCGGTGGAGATGAAGTCACCAAACAGCTCGAAGAGTTGGAGAAAAAACTGGATGAAATACAGGCTGATGTCACTTCCGTCAGGCATGATGTTGAAGACATCTGGGAGGAATCAAAACGAAAATGGTACTTCAAACACATTACCAGTATTGTGCAACAGAGGAAGCAAGTGATCCAAGACTTGAAGAGTGAAGACTATTCTCAGCGGGCCAAAGACAAACAGCAACGATTTATCCTTGAGGTGTTTGGAACATCAAAGGACGAGTACGTGGAAAAAGCACTTTACCACATCCCCAAACTGGTCATTGAGGAGAAACTGGTAACCCATTACTTTGACGTCCAGAAAAAAAATGGCAAATCTACGAAAGAGGCGGCCAAACTGACTTGGACTTTTATAAGAAAGCTCTTTCGATATCAAGAAGATGGCTACGCCTCTGTTGTGTTTGCAGCCTCCTTAAAGTATAAGAATGACAAAGTATCTTTCAACGGTATAATGTCTGAAGTGTGCACTTGGTGGCCGAAGTCAAATGATCCTAAATATGAGCAGTTCTGCGCAAAATTTGTCAAAGATCCTCATGTCAAGGATAGAAGAAAACCTCAGCAGGATTTCCTTTTTAATATAAGAGATCTGGCTCTTGTTCCCGTTCAGCTTGTGCAAACTGACTGCACTAAGTTCAAGGATGCTAACGCGATTCACTACTCCACTGGTTTTCTGTATATTGCACAACCTGCTGCCGAAAACGTCTTGGTTGTTGACCCGAAGACCTTGGATGTAGTCAAGACCCTTTTTGTACCCGGATCTGAATGCGGCGGAAACTGCCATCCATTTGGCGTAAGTATCAAAGCAGAAGATAAGTTGTTGGCAATAGGTGCCCAGAGCAAATTATCCGGAGGCTACAGCAAGGTAATGTTGTTCAAGATAAGCGGTAATCTTGAAGAACCAAGCGGTATCAGCATAAAGCGCTACTACACCATGCCTCAAGTGTTGGATGTTGGTCGCAAAAAAGCCGATGTTAGAGACGTCGCGTTCTGTGGACAGCGATTTGGCTACGCAGATTACAATGGTGTCATAGAGACCTGGAGGATGCCGGATAAATTGTACTATGGTTGGAATGATGGTAAACCAGAACCGGACTTGTGGAGTCGCTACGATTGGTATCTCCGACGCCGCAGAAACACTATCTATGACCACCAGTACTACCTTGGATGCTCAAACAGTGGAAGGGACTGGGTGGTAGAGAAAACAAACATGGCCGCAAAAGGAGATGGAGTAGGGGCGGTTCCGTCTGATTCCAGTGCAAGAAACGTGAACGAGATCTTGGCGGACATCGCAGAAATCAAGGTACTGAAAGCTAACTGGGGGGTCAATGATTGGCGCTCACGAATGAATAAATTGAAGGGAATAGCCATGGATAGTAAGAGGAACCTGTTTTATTCCTCGAGCGGAAAGATTTTTTCCAACAGCGTCTGTGGAGTGTATCAACGTACCTACGATGGCCACCATCACTACATAAGAGAATGGGATGAAGGATGCGACATCGAAATGTTTGGAATGGCCGTGGACGAGAGCGGATTTCTGTTCTCGCTACAGAACCATGGGTCAAGCCAGAAATGTCTTTACAAATTCCACCACGAGATCGACCTGGAAGACATCAACGTACCCTGAAAAGATGTCGCGAATTTCTCACTAATACAATGCTGTAACATGTAGAAGATAATTAATGCATTGTAATCATTAAAGATGTTATGGCACACAACGAGAGTAAAATGTCTTCTTGAGTCAGGACCTACCACTGTGGGACAACTTGAAATTGTTTTATCTTGACGGCAGATAACAAGGCCCACTTTTAAGTCAATTATTTTAGTGTTTCCCTTCCCCTACCACCTCACCCGCGCCCCCTCCCCTCTTCGCCTGAGTTAAATCAAACGGTCAGAGGGTACGTCTTCGTTGAGCCTACGTTAAATTCATTTTTACGATAACTGCAGAACTTCTCGCGCGCTCATTGGCTAATTTTTATGGTCAATATGCGGACAGACACATGAATTTGAAATTCGTGCGATGCGTCAGCGAGCGAGAGCGGGCAATTCGACCATTTGTTATCGTAAGAAACAAATTGATGTCAGTTTTTAATGAGTCTGTCCTGTTATTGACAATGAATTTCGTCATCACATTGTCAAAGTAGGCTGTGGATCCACTCGGCTATCGCCTCGTGGATCCACAGCTACTTTGTGATGACGAAATTTATGATCAATTTAACGGGACAGACGCATGAAAAACTGACGTAATTTGTTAAATCGACAATTTAAGAACTCAATTATGAACAATGACGGCAATACAAAGCCAACACTACTGGTCATTAAAAAAGCGTTATAAAAGCAAATTGTTGTACGCTGCATTTCAATTAGGAAGAGTTCTCAATTAAGTCCAAAAAGAGAGATACAAAAAATAAAAATTAGAGACAATTTTCCCAAATCGAAGACCTTGCCAACGGATTCGTTTGTTGCGCCTGCGCAGATGCTAAGGACGACTTAAACAGCAACGACGGAACAATAGGATGAATAAGTTTTGAACGTAAAACACTAAAATTGCAAGCAGGGGTGGACATCAGTTAATGGTGGCTGACACTGAATTTTTATGTAACGTTCGACACAACGTCAACGATAACTTAGCAAAGAGGTTTCGACCAAAAATCTTCGGTCTTCGTCGAGCTGTCAGAGTAACATGCGTGTGTGAACCCGGGTGTACTCCCAGAAAAGTTGGGTGGGGCTGTGCGGCCCGCTTCCCAAAACCCTTACCCTATTTAAGATCAAAATCTGCGATTTTTCCTACTTAAATGACCTTCAAATCAATAGATAATTTGGTTTTATCAACTGGGTTGATGATGTGAATTGTCCACCGTAAAGAGATTCGAAAGATGATGTTTCGAGCGTTAGCCCTTCGTCGGAGCGAATCAAGGAATTGTGGGTTGCGTGTGGTTTATATACAGAAATGTGGAGCTACGCTATTGGTTGGTGCCTGGCAACGTGAAAAACAACAGAAAGAATTAGTTGAATGAAAAGCGTTCGTTGATACCGTGAGGATTAAGAGTGCCGGTGTGAAAAATAAATCTTTGTTCAAGAGTTTTGCGGCTTTCTGTGCTTCCTTGATGTAGGGAGAGGCCGCAGACTGCCATATGTTGCTTAGGCAGATTAAAGTGTCTAGCAACCGGTTTAGAAGCGTCTTTATCGTCTTTCTCTACGTCGCGAAGGTGTTCTCGGAAACGGTCGCCTAGTCGTCTACCTGTTTCGCCGATATATAACTTTTTGCAGAGAGTGCAAGTTATACAGTAGATGACATTGGCTGAGGTACAGGTAAAATGATCTGTGATCTTAATGGATCGCTTGGGTCCCGACAATTTCTCAACGTTGTAAATGAAAGGACATGTTTTACATCGCGCGCGTGCGCATTTAAAAGTTCCAGGTTGTTCACTCGTTTTGAATGCACTGCTAACTAAAAAGTTACCTATGTTTTTGTCGCGTTTGAATGAAATTAATGGCGGTTGCGAAAAGATTCTACCAGTATCGGGAACATTTTGAAGTAATTTAAAGTTTTAGAGAATGATGGATTTTACTGCGTGATTGTGAGGGTGAAATGTGAGGGTGAATGGAATTCTATTATTATTCTCCTTCTGAGACGTTTGTAGTGCTGACTGTCGATCAATTTGTTGGGCGCGATGATGGCCTGCTTGAACAACAGAGGCAGGATGTCCACGTTTGTCGAAAATATTGCACATTTCCTCTGATTTAAAGGAAAAATCAGAGTCCTCGCTACAAAGGCGACGAAGTCTAAGAAACTGAGAATAAGGAATAGAATTCTTGACGTGTGATGGATGTGAAGATGAATACAACAAATAACTATGAGAATCTGTGGGTTTGTAGTGCACACTGGTGCATAAACCGTTGCCTTCGACAGTAACTTTGATATCTAGAAATGCTAAAAAGTATTGGAAATTTCCCAGGTATACTTAAGAGCCGGATGAAACGAATTAACAGCAGTTATAAATTGATTGAGTTCCTCTCTAGTAGAGGAAGTGGAGCCGACGCAATCGTCAATGTAGCGAAGGTAGAGCTCAGGTTTAGGGCCGTTGTATTGATTAAAAAATTTGTGTTCAATGTAGCCTGTTTCAGAACGGCCTTATAGTTCCCTAGTTCAGACCGATATTTGATGGTCTTATCGGTAATGATGAAAAAGCAGCTTCTTCTAAAGACATACGCAACTCAAGACTAGAGTGCAAAAGCCATACCCTGTTTGAGACCAAAATGGCCTATACCCTATATCTGACCAAAACGGCTAAAAACCAAACCCTTTTATTTGAGGCAGCACATCTCTATATAGCACATATAAGAGAGGCTGGTGAGCTGTGAGCCGGCCGCGTTAATTTTTGTCATTCTAAACCGACGGATTTCATTTTGGTCGAAACGTCTTTCCTAAGTTATCGTTAACGTTACGTTCAACGTTATCAAAAAGTCAGCGTCAGACGCCGTTTTCTTCTTATAAGTTTTGAAACTGTGTGATAAATTTTACTTAACTCCTTTATCAACTGTAAAAGAACAACCTGAAATGACAGTTCCCGAGATAACACGAAGATCGCACAGTGTTTCCTCTGCCATTGTCAAGACAGTGTTTCCTTGTTTAGAGAGATGAGTTAGCGTACGTACTAGAAAAGACTGGTCTCGAATACTGCGATTAAATTTTCTTTAATTTCCCAGACACAAAAGGTGCATGGACCGCTTTTTAAGTTGTGGGAACACGGTTTCTCGGTCCAGACCCTGTTGCTTTCCCCTCCTCCCTCGGTAAAGACCGTTGTCTGTCTGAACACTGCATTATCATGACTGGATTTAAAACGAAAATTAAAAGTCAATGACAGGAAAACGTTACAAATTAAAGGAAAAACACCTCAGTCACACTAAATACACGAAATCAAAGAATACTTAGCGGGTTTGTTTCACCAGTAATTATTCGCCGAGTGTCACTGATCATCTGGCAAGCATAACTTAAACACTCTTGCACTAGGTTTACAATGGAGGAGATTTTTCCGGATTCGTTAATGTTTCCGGATTCATCAGTTTTAGAGTATTCGGATTCGTAGGCGTTTACACTGAAAGGATATTCGGATTCCTAACCGTTTACACACGACGACAACTCCGGGAACATTCGTGATGTAATTTTACCACGCTGTTGTTGCCAATCGTGTTGTCCCACCAGGCATTTGTTCTGGTGTCATCCAGAACTGTCGAGGTCTTCAATCGTGCCATCGTAGATCATCGTAGTTGTCTCCGATAAGGTGTGAGAACATTGTTTGCGTCGATAATTTTTGATTCTAAGGAATATGACAATACTCCTTACAAAAGTGATTACCTAGACCTGTAACAGAATGAGGAAACCAGCGACCGCTTCAATGGCCATCAATGCGATGACTACGACTGTGACTGCAGTACTAGGTCCGCCATTTTTGTTCTACCGCAAACTCAAAAGATCGTAGGCGGAAAAGTATCTGGATTGGAAAGAAATTCGTTCCCTAAATCTTTTCACACCATTTTTTCTATTTATATTCATTCAGTTGTATCATGTATTTCGAGTTTGATAATGATGACATGAAGTCATCGAAACGTCGCCGGTTCACTTTTCCTGATATCGCTAATTTTCATTCTAAAGTGCTTTACGAGACATACATACATACATACTTTATTGGCTCGTCCCCAAGGGGCTTTTCAGAGTCAAAATACAATACCTAATTAAAACCTAAATACATGACAATGATAAATAGATAAAAGTTAAAAAAATTAAGTAAAGTAGTCATTAGAAAGCTTTTGCCTAAGTAAACGCTTGAAGACCGTTACAGATGGGCTGAGTTTAAGTGCAGGCTGCAACGCATTCCATAGAGAGGTTGCTCTATATTGGAAGGTTCTTTGGCCACTTGCTGTGCGGAAGAGCGGAATGTCCAAGAAGTGATTATTTCTTGCATTCCTTGTTGAGACGGCGGATCTTCTGACGAGCTTAGATGTCAAATACTCGGGAGCACATCTCGTCATGCACTTGAAAACCAGAACGGCAAAACGAAAATAAAGTTGTTGCCTGATTGGTAGCCAGTGCAAGCCTTTCAGCAAAGGAGTTATGTGTTCAAACTTTTTTGCGCCGCACAAAATGCGACAAGCAAAATTCTGTACAGCTTGGAGCTTGTCAAGATTAGCTTGGGTAGTATTACTCCAAACAGAGGAGCAATAGATCTTTTATTATGAGGAATTCAAAGGTGTCACTTAACAGTCAAACCAAGTGAAGCATAGTACCCCTCAACATTACACTGATTAATGAGTTGATTATTTGAATATTGAATGTTGAACCCGCCAGTCGTTTCAAAAATGCAATAATGAATTGATTATTGCAAAATTGAACTTACTAGTCGTTCCAAGAATACGGCTAATGGGTTTAATGTAAAAAAAGCAATTTAATATTGATTTTTGAAATGACCTAACGAGCTCAATATTCAAATAATCAATTCAATATTGCATTCTTGAAACGACTGGTTCAACATTCAAATAATCAATTCATTAATGCAATCACTTCACTTGGTTTGACTGTAAATTCCGGATTCAAAATCTCCGGAGACACGACCAAACCGGAGAGTTGTTATTTCGCATTGTCCGCTTGTGTTTAAACGGAAAAGTCAATATATTCGTCACGAATCCCAAACATTTTCCTTTAGTGTAAACCTCTATCAGTCTTTTCTTTTAGTTTTCGGTGATCATTGCAAAATTTATTCAGGTGAATGACGTCATTGTAGTCTCAGGAGCCACGTGTCCCTCCGTGCCGACTGGAGCTTGGCACTAGGAAAAGGAGGCTCTGGAGACACCTGATTTGAATGCTTGTTTCCTTCCAGAAAATATCCACTGGTTTGCATTTATCTAAAACAGATTGGGCTAAATTTGAGAATACCTGGCCATATGGGGCGCCGTACTGGACATTATTGCGAACTTTCCTTACACGTGCTAAACTCCTACTAAACGTGACATATTTTATATTTGTTATGGTCATTGTCATATGACCATGCCAAAATCCAAATAAACATGCTCAACTTGCTTATATCCTGTATGGTCATCGCCATATAACCATGCCAAATTCCAAATAAATATGCTCAACTTACTTTATATTCTCTCTGGTCATTGTCATATAAGCATGCCCAAATACACTCACACTAAGCATTCCAAACTTTCATTCAGTATGGTATGATGCACCGCGTGCTTTATATGCCGACTTTGTAACCAGGTCTCTCGCGGCCAATGATGAAACCAAAATGGCGGCTCTAGGTGGCATTGCTGGATCAGAGATCAGAATCGACTCATATCATTTTTTGAACGGACAAGAGCACTACTTGCCGAAGCAGAACAATGCATTTATGTATTTTCATCTGCAGGGGACAAAGAGGCTGGGGAAACTGTTTTTATTTTGAGAGAGAGAGCTTCCGAACTCATCAGTTGGGATCGTGATTCAGAAAATTTCATAGAAACATGGATGAGCTGTCCACACACTTGACAGGACTTCGAATCTGTTTTGAGACTATGGCTGATTATTTAAAAGAGGACACAGTAAATGTGCCGGCCCACCAATGCAAAACTGGAGGTTTCCAAAGGGCAAATTCAGTTTCTCCACCGAAGAGCTGTTCCAACTCAATCTTGCCGCACTCGTATTCCCCTGTTATGTAATCGGTCAGTGTAAAACGCAGACTGCAGACTGCAGACCGGGGGTAAAACGCAGACTGAGGGTAAAATGCAGACTGCAGACTGCAGACCAGGGGTAAAACGCAGACTGAGGGTAAAATAAAATATTAACAATAAAAAGGAGTCATGACAATAAAACAAAGGGTGTTCGTAGCCAGGACTCACGAAACACCATTCAGCAACTACCAATTCACAAACCTCTTGATATTATTTAAGTCGAGTACAAAGGTTGAATGTCTTTCACAAACTAGGCTTGATACCTACAAGTTAGCTTGCCTTGCTGTTGTGTTGTCGTGTTTTGCTTGCCTTGTGTTACGAACAATTTCAGGCCCATTTCAAGCAATTACACGCGCTTGTTTTATTTGTCGATGAAAGTGTGCTGCAAGAGGTGGTCGGTCCCAGACCTAATCGTGTGAACATAACTTCAAAATGGCCGACATGTAAACAAAGGTAAGATTCATAGATTATGATTAGTTACGGCCCGTGTGCGAAACTTTTTTTAACAAGACAAGGAGTTCAAGAACTCAAGGTTGACAATGCAATGTTTGACTAAGGCTAGAAGACGCCTTTGGTTTGAGTTTTCGGGATTTTGGAGAGAATTACGGGTACGCGTAACAAAACACCCAAGTTATTTGATCTGGATTTGATCCTCGTGTTTTTATTGTTGTTTTACTCTCAGTCTGCGTTTTACCCCTGGTCTGCAGTCTGCAGTCTGCATTTTACCCTCAGTCTGCATTTTACCCCCGGTCTGCAGTCTGCAGTCTGCGTTTCACACTGACCGATTACATAACAAGGGAATACGAGTGCTAGCAAGATCGAGTTGGAACAGCTCTTCGGTGGAGAAACTGAATTTGCCCTTTGGAAACCTCCAGTTTTGGTTGACCTCTCATGCCTGTGTACTCCCTCTTGCATTGGTGGGCCGGCACATTTACTGTGTCCTCTTTTAAATAATCAGCCATATTCTCAAAACAGATTCGAAGTCCTGTCAAGTGTGTGGACAGCTCATCCATGTTTCTATGAAATTTTCTGAATCACGATCCCAACTGATGAGTTCGGAAGCTCTCTCTCTCAAAATAAAAACAGTTTCCCCAGCCTCTATGTCCCCTGCAGATGAAAATACATAAATGCATTGTTCTGCTTCGGCAAGTAGTGCTCTTGTCCGTTCAAAAAATGATATGAGTCGATTCTGATCTCTGATCCAGCAATGCCACCTAGAGCCGCCATTTTGGCTTCATCATTGGCCGCGAGAGACCTGGTTACAAAGTCGGCATATAAAGCGCGCGGTGCATCATACCATACTGAATGAAAGTTTGGAATGCTTAGTGTGAGTGTATTTGGGCATGCTTATATGACAATGACCAGAGAGAATATAAAGTAAGTTGAGCATGTTTATTTGGATTTTGGCATGGTCATATGACAATGACCATAACAAATATAAAATATGTCACGTTTAGTAGGAGTTTAGCACGTGTAAGGAAAGTTCGCAATAATGTCCAGTACGGCGCCCCATATGGCCATGCGGCGTGACATAAATCTTCTGCTCTCGCAGTCTGCCAGTCAATACAGGCATATCGAGACCTTTGATAAAATCTGTTTCATTTAATCAAGAGGTTTTGGAAGAGTTCAATCAGTGCATATTTACAGGAGGGAAACGTGTTGAAACTAGTCGAGATCTTAGTCCAGTAATGTAGCCAATCAAATGACATGTCATCTTTTCTCGGTAAGCGTGCCCAGGCGCTCCAGCCGGGTTCCCAGGTGATGTTGAATAAAGCAAAAAACGTTTTCTTCGCAGCCCTGTTAGTGCCATCCACGCGTGCGTCCAGCTTCATATTGGGGATGTATCCTTTTCTCATTCTGGCAACACTTACTTTTGGTGCAACTTGTTCTCTCTGGCCTAACTTTTTTTCGCTGGCGCGACCTTTTTTCCTTGACGCGATTTTCTTTGGCTGGCGCGACTCTTTTTCCTTGGCGCGCCTTTTTTTCGCTTGCGCGACTTTTTCTTGTTGGCGCGACTTTTTTCTCTGGCCCAACTTTTTTCGGTAGGTACTTTAAGTAAGGTTATTAAAGTATATCATAATTC